>JAIPRL010000969.1:33663-103612 GCA_025469235.1 Pemphigus obesinymphae | reverse complement strand
CAATATAATTTGTAATTCGTATTTCGTAAAACTTGTCAGCTATTCTATAAAGAATGGGAATCTATACTATAATAGTTTTTATTGAATATGGTCACACTAGACATGTAGAAGTTTTGCCACTGGATCGCTAGTTGAACGTTTCCAACTGGTGATTGTGAGGAGTCAGTTTGGAATCACATAATTATACTCCGATGGGCATCCATACTATCTTAATTCGTGCGTCGTACTATGTTCCGCTATCAATTTTTGATAAGAGATCCCAGACACAGAATAATGCAAAATTAATGCGATACTGGCACCGTACGGTCGCAAGCTATACCTATATACACGTATGTATGAGTGTTCACCGTATACACGGCGTAATACTGTAACGGCAACAACTAAAACGTCAAGTAGGATATATTGAGAAGGTTAAACGGACAAAATACCCCCCAAAAAAAAAAATGAAAACAATTTAATGCAAAGGGTTTTAGAAATTTCTTAAATACGCACATGCAAAAATAGAAACGTGTACACTTTAAGCGCGACCAATCGAGTCTACCATCGAGACGCGTCGAACAATATGAAAATTAAATATATAGATAATACAAAAATACGATATTAGGTATAATGTTATATTTTTATAAATATTTAATATTATGTCTGGCATGTTTTTTCTCTAAAGTGTATACAAGTATATTAATTACTCTCCAGTATTATAACTATGGCGCGTTATTATTTCTTTCGTCTCAAAAACCCCTTTCAATTTTTGGAGGGTCAGAGGTATGTAGAGGAGCAGGCCAGTCGTTATAGGGTAGGTACAAGCAATTCGTTTTAGGAGGGCAAAATTTTGCTTTTAGGGTGGAAAAATTAAAATATGAATATCGACAACGGTCGATGATCACTGTGTGTTATTGTAATATAAAAAAAAAAATATGATCTTTTTTTTTTTTGCTTATTATTTATTTATTTATTTTTAATTACGCCTTATGGTTTTATAACAGATAATTACGATAAAAGGTAACGGAAAATAATGCAATACATCACAAACAAGTGTATAACAAAAACAATAAAATAAACTATACATAAAGTACACAATGAAAGATTTAAGATATATTTAAGAAGATAGGTACGTCTTAAGGCTGGTAAACTATTTGGAGTAAAGAAGTCAAAACTATCGACTTTGTTGCATTCTCTAAACACCCTATCTAGAGGGTTATTGTAACCATAGTTGGTACGATGAGTTTTTTCGTGGAATGTTGGACATAGGCGAGAATTAAATCGAGGGATATGAAACGGAATAAGTTCAAGGAGTGATGGACATGAAATATGAACATTGATTAGTTTATATACAAAAGTGGCATCATTAAGTTTTCTACGGGACAAAAGAGAACTTAAACTTAAATAACATTGAATAGATTCAATAGAAATTATTGTAGTGCTATAGTATTAAAATGTAATCTTTTTATTTATGTTTTAGGGCGGAAAATTCTAGCGACGGGCCTGTAATAGGAGTGGTAGGTACCTATTTAAACAAATAGTATCAACTTGTATTTAATATTCATGTTTCACCACTGTTTTAATTAATTTTTATTTTATTTATCTCTGGTGGGATTTTGTCCTAGATTCAAGGGGAAGAAGTCCCTTCAGTCCTCGGACAGAATAATGTTTTATAATTTTAGATTTGAAAGCAATGATAAATTATTACATTTAATAAATACGATTATGAGCGTTGTAAATGAAACCCACTTGAAATAAAAACTATTGCGAGTAACGTATATAATGCATAGGTAATACTTGAATAAGTAGGTACTACCTATTTTATTATTTTCTTTGTATATCTTACAAAACTGCATTCTGGCATATACATTCCTATATACTTACCGTATAAATAGTTATAGTTATTCTTGAAGCATAAGAAAATTTCGGGAACTAAGACGGTTGGAAGCGGCATATTATTTTGGTAAATTAGACCTAAATACCTGACGAAATTTAGGGTGCTTAAAATGTTCCTATCTTAATTCTGTAAAAAGATTTTAATTTATTGATTTCTTTTCTAAGTTATTGCGGAAACAGATTTTCGATATTATAATTAGAAATATGTTAAAATGTACATTAAAAAGGTCGTTATTTATTTATTTATATTTCTAAAAGTTGGATCATTTAATAAAAATTCGACTTCAACAATAACCTAGCAAAAAGACTGATCAATAAAAATGTGTTTACAGAATTAAAATCGGAATATCCTAAGTATCATTAATTTTGTCTTAAGGCTTTTTGGTCTTTATAGATGTAAAATGAAAAATTATTTTTTACATTATATTTCGACTCGCCGACTTGTGCCTATAACGTGCGCGCCCGAAAATCAGGAAAACGGATCGGTTATTGCCGAGTTCAATATTAAAACTGATTACTATTGATTAATTATATAATTAATCAATGTTATTACTACACTCTTACTATTATTGACCATATTAACTTAGTCAATAGGTCTATGCCATTAACAATTGACAGGTGATATATTACATTATATAATATTACTGTTGGCGATAAGTAATCCATCTCCTCCTAAAACTTGTTAATGGGGGGGGGGGGCGAGGCGGGATTTATTTTATTTGTTTATTAGGATATTGCCCTTTGATCATTTTCCGCTCATTACTTAGTCTTCCTTAAATTTTATGTGTACAATTCATTACAAACTTTTGCTACCCAAAATAAAATTTAAGTAAACAATACAGTCATGAGCCTTCAGCGGTGACGATCACAGTTCATTTACTACGTGTAGCTACTGCAAAGATGTAAAATGAGAAATAAGTTTGTGATTACCTATTATAAAATGAAAACATTAATATCTATAATAATATCTTTAATAAATAATTATATTCGTAGTTAGGTCACAGAATGTATGATTAATTTCGTCCGTTTTACAGACAAGAAGCAGTACCTAATAGGTATTCCGAGAAGTTTTACACATTAACAATCATTTATTACTTCAAAAAAATACCTCTTTAAAGAACCAATTAGAAACAGATTTTCAATCAAAAAACCTCTTTATCCCAAAACTCCTATTCTTCTCCTTCTACTCGGAAAGTTGCTCATAACAAAAAAAACATTGTATGTAAAATCAATAAATTTTTCACTCTTCTCAAAATCTAAGTGAAATGTATCCTATAATGGAACAAATAGTTTACCTAAAACAAATACAGTATTTCGGAAACAAAGTTTCCATCTTCAGTGCAAAACACAGACTATTTGGGTTTTATTTTATTTTAAATAAATTATAGGTAGGTATACAAAGAATTTCACATTTTAATTACATAAAATACTTGATGCAACACTAGTGATTTTTCACTTGTATAAAACTAGGTAAAAATCTATAATTTCATATTTTATTTATAACAAAATTAGGAATAAATAATTACATTTTTATGATACATATATTAATTATATTATTGCCATAACAATTTAACAAGTCCACTACCGATTCGGGCTTGTTGACCAACAATTAGAGCGCTTGAAGGCGATACTAAATTATCTTTTAATCCCTGAATTGTAGATTTTTTCAAATAGCTTAAAGTAGATTCAAATGACATTTGTTGCAATGGAGATGGACAACCATTCATACCGACTCTATTTAATGGCTTGTATTTTCCATCATAAGTCATGTAATCAGCTATTAATGATAAATGTCGTGTATTTACATTAATACCATAAACCTAAAATAAAAAAATATTAATGAGTATAACCTTTGAGAATATGCATAAATATTTATGTTTATTATACAAACCTTGAATACATTTTTCACTTCCTTAATAATAACTCTATTTGCTGCTTCTATACCATACGTATTCAACATCATTTGAATATCATTACAATACAATGCATTTAAATCTAACATATCAGCAAACCTATATAACTCTGATGCACCTTGCGAACCTTCAGTTTTCAATATTGTTTTATTGTCTTCTTCAGTTAAAATAGCTCTATTAATGCCAGATATTTCATGAATAATTTGTTTACCCATTAATTCTTTAATTAAAGCTGTTAAATCAATTCTCTTGAAAGCTAAAGGTATAGACACACTAATCTTAGCCCAAGCAGAATCCTTCTTATCATATCTGTACAAATTAAAAATATTATTTATATTTATTGGGAGTTTTATAAAATATATAAATCTTACTCAACAACATCAACCATAATTTCAGCAAAGTCTTTTTCATATTTATTCAAATTCATCAAAGATTTATTAATTTTGTTATTCATATTCATTTCATTAATTGATATATTATCTTCTTTTAAATTAGGCCGATCTTCTAGATTAATTGAATTATCACATTCACTTTGTTTTTCATTCATTTCAGCTTCTTCATCACTGATTGGATCATCTTCATCTTTTTCATAGTCGTATTCTTCAGCCTGAGCTCTATAAATAGAATGTGTTACAATTAAGTAATTACGTACAATATATATTTTAAGAGGATGCACACCTATCCAAAACACATTCACACATTTTTAATGCTATGGATTGTAGAATTATTATGGAATTATTTTGGTACCAAAAAAAGGTAAGAACTCTTAAATTATAATTATATTCCAAACTTTTTAATTTTATTTAAAATTGTAGTTTATATATAAATTTAAAAAAAAGATTTTTTTTGTTTAACTAAATATTTCTGTTTTCAACAGTTTATAAAACATGATAATTAATCAAAAAACGGTAGCATACAATCATAGTTTATATTCTCATCTTTCTATTGGTACCAAAATCGTAGAACTTTAAGTTAAATACCAACACGAGAATATTTGTAAACTACTTTTAAAATATATTAAAATATTCTTATATCGTTGGATTTTGATTTTTCTTGAAATTTCACAAAAATTGCCTATACAAACCCTTTAAAATATGTGTGTGACATCCTCTTAAGTAAGTAGGTACAGTTGTTGCCAGATAAATTTGCATGGCGGCGAAGGCGCTTTTCAGTAGATGTAGCTCAAACTAATAGCAATGTATTTCAGACGCGCAGCCTCACCAAGTTGTTTATCGTAAATGTATAAAATAAACAACTTCGGATGAAAATGACAATTTTAATAGATTAATGTGTATGGAAACTGGAATATATTAATATAGATGGATATTATATTATGTTATATTATATTTACTCATTTATGCCATTATTATATATATTCAGTAATAATATCCAAATACGGAGAACTCCTGGTTTTCAGTTATCGCGCCGCTGCTGCCGTGCCAATTTATCTGGCAATGACTATACTTACTTTCTTTTCATAGCTGCTGAATCAAATTCTCCATCTTCTGACCCACTATCTGAATCAACTTCAATATTTGTTTTATATTTAATTTCTTGAGGTTCTGATTCGTCCTGAAATAATAATAATAATATTTAAATATGCATAAACAATGAAGAACCTTCATATAAAATTGTAAGCATATACTTACTAATAAAGCATCTTTATCGATTTTATCAACTTGTTCTTTATTTTTTGCAATTACTCTTTTAGTTTGTTCTGAAATTAATTCTCCATTAAAATTTTTTGACAAATTATTCTTAAACATTTTTTTCAAGTTTTCTGGAAATTTATATCTAATGAATCGCATGATCTTTTTTGGTTGTATAAGAGTTATCGATTCATAACAACGATGTGGTAAAAGATGCAATGTTAAATCATAACACATGTGCCTAATTGGATTTAATACTACTTGTTCTCGCACTTGAACTTTAGATAAAACATCTTTCAATGTTATTTTTGTCATAAGTTTCCTTAAATATTCAGCATTGTTTTGAACACTAAACATAAATATTCGAATCATTATAAATAACCATTAAAAGTAGTTAATATTTATTTAATTATGGTTACTTTTCAGATTCAATAAATGGTATTTCCATTGACGGAGTTTTAATAGTTTTCGTAGCCATCATTAATATCTCACGCAGCCTAGGAATACCCAGAGTAACGTTCATCTCACCACGACCAGCAAAATGAAATGTGTTCAATGTCATCTGTGTAGACGGCTCACCAACAGATTGAGCAGCAATACAACCTACTGGTTCACCAGCTGCTACAGTGGCTGCCATAGCTTTAATACGGATTGATTCTTTAACAGTTTGTTTGTCTTTTTCGCTCAAACTATGATTACTAAAACATATAATAGTCAATAAATATTTAAATAAATAACCATAGAAATTGTATAAATTACTTTTTATTAAGGTAATTGTCAATTGATGAATCCATTTTTTCTGATATTAAACCATAGTGTCCTCCGGGATGAAAAGTTGTACTTACTGGATCAGGTAATCTTGAGTTTTCAGCAAAACTGTAAAAGAATAATACTTACATGTATTTTAATTCAATATTTTAAAACTGAAAACTTATGAATTATTTAATAATATTAAATTACATTTCTATACATATGGAGTAACATTAATTTGAATACATAAAATATTTTGGAAAAATGAATGTAGAAAATTTGAATTTACTTTTAAGTATAATTCAATACAAAGTGTTGTTAAAAATATTAATATATTATTATTATTAAAAGTTAAAATTATTTTCAATACATTTTTAATGAAATATTTAAATTTCTTGTTATAAATTCAGTTTAAATAATAATTTTATTGCTATATAAAAATGAACATCATTTTAAAAATGTTGTTTCTAAAACATTTAAAATTATTTTAAAATTGGTTTGTATACATACTTTTTTCACAAGACCAAACCTTGTTTATGTATGTACTTAGTTGCGGCACAAATAAGGTAAAATTTACGCAAGTGCATACTCTATTTTAGGTTTGCGATTAAAAAAATAAAAATACCTACACTAAATAGGCAAAAAAATACCAAATCCTTAAGGTAATGTAAAATAATTTTGTGACACCATAGACAAAAAAAATATTCATTTTCATTGTGAACAAAATATAGAGCAATCATTTTATTTTTTTACCAACATGATTACTCCGACAATCCATATTAGATGACCTTATACATATACTCTATTATTACACATGAATAATTCTAAATTGGTCAAATTATTTATTATAATTAAATATTTGCTAGTCTTTACCATTATTATTTTTAGGTTTTAATTGCTATACCATTCTTATATAAAACTGAAAATATAGGGTGTATTCGAAAGTCAGCAATCAAAGTAATTCCTCAACAATATTCTAGTTTAGGTCACTGGCAATATAAGCAAATAGCTTTATAATAAAATATTTGTGTTAGCTTTCAGTGGCAGTTTTGAGAGGAGCAATAGAAGCAACTGAACTCTAGATCTTTGCTAATGTATTTTTTCTTTTTTAATAAATTAAGTAAGGTGGAAGCACTTTGCTCATCAGACAAGATACTTTGTATGTATTACATTTGAAAAAGATGATAAATCATTGCGATTGCATAAGGTTATTTATATACATACTATAACTGTCAATTATATATTTGGTATGTTCTGTTTTTGTTTCATCTCATAGGTGTATAATTATTACTTATGGGATATGCATGGGCATTATTTTATCATCAACTGATTTTCGAGATGTTTAGGTCTTAGACTTTTTAAACTTTAACTCTATACTACTGAAAAGAGTAATAAATTACATATTTAAAATTATTAGAATTCTTCTTCTTTCTCTCTCCCTCACACAAATGAGCCACCCTTGTCCTGAACTTTCACAGAGGCCAATCTTTCGCATCCTCCTCACTTGACTTGTACTTACCTACCTACCTCATATTATTCTATATTATATCCCCACACCTCTTTCTTGGCCTTCTTCCTTTCTTTTCTTTAAAATATATTCTCTTTACTACTCTTACTATCTCTGTATCTTCCTTCCCGTTTTCAGAACCATTATTTATATAACAATAAGTCTAATTTGACAAAATCAGGGGTTTACATAATTTTTTGGTATGCATTAAAAAACTATTGGGAAAATCGAAAAATTACCTCCTTAAGTTACCAACTGCTAGATGCAATTTGCTACTGGAAAATAGGTAAGTATGTAATGATTAGACCATTAAATCATGTCTTCTGGTTATTTATTCACAGAAAAAAAAAATAGATTAATAAACACCATTGTAAAAACACTAGATTCCTGGTTCTAGATGTATAAAAATTTAACAATTGACATTTTAAATTATAAAAATGTTGATTTTTCCAGTATAAGTGAATATTAATAACCAATTATGGAGATTTAGATTCTGGTATTAAAATCTAAAACACCACTATTATAACATATAGGTAAATCTTATAATTTAATTTACAATTGCTATAAATAACCCAAAATTAGTAAAAAATAATTTTAAATTTTATGTTCATATAATATTATAAAGTAAAATACATATTCACATATTTTTTTCACACAATATTGAAATTAATAAAATTACTTCTCATAAGTAGTTAGCTGGTAGATCCTAACTAAATTATATTTGCTACAGGAAAATGGGTATACATATTATGACGCTCCAACTAGAAATTTAGACTACACATATAAAAAACAATAAATAAATAAAATAAACACCTATATGTATATCGACCGTAGAAATATTGAAGGTATAAATTAAATATTTCCTAAATGTGTACTAAAAGAAACACAAAAAAACAAAAATCTAATTTATTTACCTATTGAATTTTTATATTTATTATTGAATTTACGGTTATCATTTTGAGTAAATATATGAGTAATGTTGGAAATAGTTTTTTATATATAATGGAGTATTTAATTTATATTACAAATGAAATGCTTCATTAAACTAAATTATTTTATAACTTAATTCATTAAGTTATACCTACAATAATTTAGTTTGAAATTGCTGTTTATAATAGTATTTAATTTTATTAAAAATAAATTGTATTTGTTTTTTTTTTCGTAATAAATGCCAGAACTGACCTAAACGACAATTAATATATTGTGAATTATGGTGTTTATGACAAAAATTATTTTTATTGGTATTTACATAATAATATAAATTGTACATATATTTTGTTTATTATGTCATTTGGCCTATTAATTAATGTTATTTATAACTTATAACAAAATTTTCAAATGTAATGAACAGCTATAAAATTATCGTAGGAACACTATCGTTAGATGTATATACGTGGATTTTTATTGTCTATGCTAAAATATAGTTTTATGTATTATTGTTTAATATCTTATGCCTTCACCATTGATATAATATAATAAATTGCTTTAAAGATTTTAATTTTAATAATAATCTTATTATGAACTTGTATTAAACAACTGCACTTTTAAAATGTAATACATACACTCAACATAAATCTGTTTAAAAAGATATGATACCTGTATTTGTTGTCTTCGTCTAACCATTGATAATATACAAAATTTATGTTCAGCATTATTAATTCAATTTTGTAATTTTTAATATTAGAGTAAATTAACCTATTATTAAATTTATAGATGTAATTATTTTATTATCTATGATTTGTTTTTTTTACAAAATTTTAATTTTAAAGAAAATATATCTATTTAAATTATTGGGATTTAAAAATAGTTATAAATCTTTTCAAATTAAAATTTCGTCAAAAAGATGTATAATAGGGTTATTTACTGTAATATTAGAAATTATAAAGTTAGTATGAAAATACTGAACATATATTTCGTATACTATCAATTAGTTAGATGGAGACGTCCAGCAAATGCAGGTTCAACATCCATTTATGAATGAGAAATTCAAGAATTTTTTTGTTGCCAGTTACTCAAATGTTGTCAAAACTACCACTATAGGTCTATAAGAACTAGCATGTTAAAGAATTTTAATTTTAATACTTACGATTTTTTCACATTGTCATTTACTTTGTACCATTTTTTGCACATTTTCAAGTCACTCACATAACGACCATTTGACATTTTTAAATGTTTCTCATTTTTAATCTTTGAATTTTGTTTACACCAACTCAGAAATTCACTTTCTCTACTTGGAATTTTATTTTGAAATTTGGCACGCTTGATTTCTTCAAGCTTTTCATCAATTTCTTTGTAATAATCGCTATTTCTAATTTCTTTTAGAGCTTTGAAGGAATCCACATTATCAGCTAAGAAACCAAATTGTTTTTCATTGAAAAAACTACTTTTGGTTACTTCCAAACCATCCTCACCATATAGATACTGAATAATACTTCCATTACTATCCCTAACCGTCATATCATAATTGACAATGAGACTTTCAAGATGTTTAACTAAACAACGCTGTAAATAACCGCTTCTGCTAGTTTTAACAGCAGTATCAATAAGACCTTCACGTCCAGCCATGCAATGAAAAAAAAATTCTTGTGGTTGTATACCGGTCATAAATCTACTTCCAATAAATCCTCCTGCTTTAGGTAGTGTATCAAATGGTGGAAAACTTGGTAAAGTCCGACCAGATATCATCATAGGTGGTCTTTTACCTTCTAATTCAATTTGTCCTAAACAACATGATATCTGTATTGTATTTACAGTAGATCCTTTTGCTCCTGATTGTACCATAAGCTGTAAATTATTATTAGGAAATGGTTGAAGTAATCCTTTGGGAATGCAAGCTCTTGTTATCTTGTTTGTGTATGGCTGTAGATGTTTTTTGTAATTTCTATCCACCAATACTGGGAAATGGCTACTTTTACTATAAGATTCTTCTAATTTTATTTTTGTTATTTCTTCATTCATATTTTCAATACCTAGGGATTCTTGAGCAGCTAATATGCCAGCATTTTTAGAATCATTAATAGCAACTTGACGTTGATGATCTGCTTTTTCAGTCACTAATATGTCTTCTACACCTAAAGTAAATGCATCAAATTGTAAATAGACAGTAAATAGTTTACTAAAAGCACTAAGTAACTGTGCCGAATATTTTCCACCGTATAATTCAAAAAAACAGTGTATTAAACCGTAAGTAGAAGCTCCTATATGATTTTTGTCAATAATTCCAGATAATAAATTACCATTTCGTATTATAAAATTAAATTCTGATAATAAATCTGGGTAATCAAAAATACTTGGATTCTTCCAAAATTTTTGTTCAAGTTTAGATTTGGACATTAGATTTATGAATGTTTTATGATTAGGAGGTGTCAAGTTGATAATTAATGTTGTAATAATTTGTTTACCAGACCATAACATTACAGGTTTAATGATAGCTGGAGGCACAGTCTTGATGTCTCGATCAATTGAGCTTAATGCTTGATATACAAAATGCATATATTCTCTTCGAGTAAAAAAACGACCTCTAATTGTCATTCTTACACTTGATATTATATGATCTTGTATAAGTCCACTCAATGGAGATCCATCACGAGGTACTAAGTACTGATAAACAACACTTGATAATTCCTTAGCTTCACATTTTGCTAATTCACTTTGAGGCAAATGGGCATTCATTTCATCACCATCAAAATCTGCATTATATGCTTTACAATTAGCATAATGTAATCTTAAAGTTTTTTCTCCCTTCAATACCTTTACTCTATGTGCCATAATACTAGGTTTATGTAATGATGGTTGTCGATTAACAAGCATCATATCACCATCAACAACATGTCTGTGAACAATCTGTGGACCTCTGGAATTCGGACCTCTGTGAAAGAGGGTTTTTGATAAAGCTTCTCTACGTGATTTGTTTGTAGAAGACAACCATTTTATTACTCCTACATCTGTCTCAATCATATTTGCACCTGGATAATGATTTGGGCCACTTAATACAACTCCATATAATCCTTTATTGTTCCAATCAGTAACAGCTACAGGATAAGTTAATTTTTTAGCAAATTCAACTGGAATACCGATTTGATCAATATCTAAATAAGGATCAGGTGTAATAACAGAACGTGCAAAGTAATCAACACGTTTACCCATCATATTTTGACGTATAATACCAGTTTTTTTTTCTAATAATTGTTTCAAACCGATTCGAATGTCTGAATCTTTATTATTGGATCTATACAAATTTCCATCTAAAAGAGCATCGACACACATTTGTAAATTTTGCATACCAATTTGGACTTTTTCTATATTGTCTTTTCCTTGACTATCATTGACAAGTTCAATAATTTCAGTAGGAATTTCATCACCTTTTTTGTGATCTTGGAGTAACCGTATATATTGTATTAGCTTAGCTTCTCTTAAAATAGACTTATATGTTGAATTTCTAGGACTTTCCACCAATTTTCCTTTAACCATTAAATTTGGACGAAGATTTGAAGGTGTTACAAGTATTTCTGACATAAAACAAGCATCTGTTGGATGATCCATATTCAATCCAGCCAAGACTGGCAATAAAGAACAAATAAAATGTTTTTCGTTAATCCACAGTTTTCTCATATGATTTTTTATGTCCATTGGGAATAAAAATTCTCTAATTTTCTTTTCTTTTTTTGATCTAACTCCATGAGAAATAATGATTTTTGAAAACGATTTTGTAATTGTTGAGAGTGGTTCTTTACAATACTCACATCCCTTACGTCGCACAACCTTAATAAGAAAATAAAATTAATAATATTATAATGAAATAAATAAAAATTTAACATTCTAATTTCTAATTAACTTACTTGTTTTATTGCATCAGAAATAAAATTTAGCCGTATATCATCACCACATTTTACATAGGACACCTCATTTTCTTTTAAATGTTCTTGTAAATACACATTAATGAACGTTTCTACTTCATCAACAGATAATTTTCTATCATCTTCATCGCAGAGTCCATTTAATTCAATGGCTAAATTATGTGCATTTGCCAGTTGACCATTATCGATAAGTTTCAGTTGGGCTGCTAACAACAAAGTGGCTTCTTGTGGTAATAAAACTTTATAACATGACAAACAGCTAGCTCTCAATATGCGAATTACATCTACAGAGTATACAGGATTAAGTACCGGACACGGCAATTCAATGACACCAAAATGGCCGGAACAAGAAACAATATTTTGGTTACAAGTTGTACATTTTCCAGAGTTCATATGGGTCGGCCCGAGCCGAAGATCATACAAACCACCGACCACAGGTTCACCCAGAGGAGTAAATGATACTAGTGAATTTATACGTGCCACGGATAATTTTTTAACTTCTTCCGACGAAAACATATTAAATTCCAGATTAATGGGCTTAAACGGATCCACATTATAAAAATCATGGTAAAACATCTTAAATTAGCAAAAATAAAAGCGTATTAGAAACTACAGTAGTTAGTATATTATAGTACTAATATTACAGTCATAGACAAGTATACAGTAAAATTTTACATTTATATTTATACCTAAAAAACACATATCTATTTAAAATATAACATGCTACAAGTTAAACGTTAAATGACATGCTGCACGAGGATTTCCTTATCACCGCACCGATATTGATAAAAAAAAAAAGGATAGCAAAATAATAAATTCATGTTTTTTAATCCATGATATCAATTTTTCATGAACCTTAAAATGTATGAAAAATTTGGACAATTTATGGACATTTTATATTGCATAATATGTTTTGTGCTGTTATATTGTCCATGTCATAATTAAATATATATTATATTATATTTTATGAGTCTAGTAGCATAGAATAAGGAATAGGGAAATATATCCCCTGTCAAATAGATCCCCTTGTATATTTAAATCCTTTTCATCATTAATCTCCCATGTCGTCTAGGTTCCCATAAAGTGGTAAACATTTTAAGTGCTCACAAAATATCATATTAAGAAGTTTCTTATAAATGTACTCAGTGTTCTGTGTTCTGTGATTTTAGCAATACTACCACAAAAATAATTCTGCATACAATACAAAATATTGTGATTGAATTTATAAATTAATATTCGGAATTGTTTGTCGTCTTTGGAAAAGTCACTTGATCCCCATGCGACATTTTGTTCCCGGGAATTCGTTCCTACGAACCTAACCTCAGTTTAGCATTTTGTAGTATTCTGTTGAAGAACACTGAATAATATTATAAATTAGTGGTGGTATAAATCCCGGTGAACCCATCTGTTAAATATTTTATTTTTCGGATAGTAAATACTAAAAACTAATACACTTTTATTAAAATTGAGTAATCTGAACATCGAGTATTTTTGTTTGAAACCGAAAACCCATAAGTTGTCATGTCTGGATCTGCAAGCGCGTTAACGGTGGCTGGTTCTAGAACGTCTGGAACACCCATTCGTACACAAAATGTGATGGCAGCAAATGCTATAGCTAATATAGTTAAAAGTTCATTGGGACCAGTCGGTTTGGATAAAATGTTGGTCGATGATATTGGAGTGAGTACAAAACAATTGTTTAATATTGTTTGGGATAAAAAAAAAATACCTATACCTATATGCTATTTTACTATGTAATGTTTTATGTGTATGTGGTTTTAGGATGTTACTGTGACCAATGATGGAGCTACCATTCTCAAGTTATTAGATGTAGAACACCCAGCTGCTCGAGTGCTCGTTGAATTGGCTCAATTGCAAGATGAAGAAGTTGGTGATGGTACAACATCAGTTGTAAGTATATTTACTGTGCAATTGTTTTCTGAATTGCGTATTTTAATACTGTGGGCTGAAATTAACTATGTACAATCAAACTATTTATTTTACTTATGCTTTATATATTCTTTAGGTTATAATAGCTGCTGAATTACTGAAAAATGCTGATGAATTAGTGAAACAAAAAATACATCCAACTTCCATCATTAGTGGATACCGTTTGGCTTGCAAGGAGTCTTGTAAATACATACAGAACAATTTAACTGTAGGAGTTGATGATTTACGACGTGATTGGTTAGAAAACGCTGCTACTACTTCTATGTCTAGCAAGTTAATTATGGCTGATTCTGAATTTTTTTCAAAAATGGTTGTAGATGCTTGTATGTTAGTTAAACGACCATCTGATAAACGTGGTGGTGTATCTGTTCCTATTAAAACCATCAATGTACTTAAAGCTCATGGTAAAAGTGCTAGAGAAAGTTTACTTATTCAAGGATATGCTCTGAATTGTACTGTTGCCTCTGAAGCAATGCCTAAAAAAATCACCAATGCCAAGATCGCTTGTTTGGATTTCTCTCTACAAAAAACCAAAATGAAATTAGGAGTACAGGTTTTGGTTAATGATGTTGATCAACTGGAAGCAATTCGACAGCGTGAATCTGATATAACCAAGGAAAGAGTACAGAAAATTTTAGCTACTGGAGCTAATGTTATTTTATGCACTGGTGGTATTGATGATATTTGCTTAAAGTATTTTATTGAAGCTAAAGCATTGGCTGTACGTCGTGTAAAGAAAGTTGATTTAAAAAGAATTGCCAAAGCAACAGGTGCAACTTTTTTGACTTCATTAACAAATATGGATGGAGAAGAGAGTTTTGAAAGTTCCAGTCTGGGTGAAGCTGCTGAAGTGGTTCAGGACCAAATATCTGATGATGAATTAATAATTGTTAAAGGACCAAAAGCACAAAGTGCAGCATCAATTATACTACGTGGACCTAATGATTTCTATTGTGATGAAATGGAACGTTCTATACATGATGCCTTGTGTGCTGTACAACGTGTACTTGAATCTAAATCTGCTGTTGCTGGTGGTGGAGCTGTTGAAGCTGCATTGTCAATATACTTGGAAAATTTCGCCACATCATTAAGCTCTCGAGAGCAATTAGCTATTGCTGAATTTGCACGCTCTCTGTTAGTTATACCTAAAACATTGGCAATCAATGCTGCTCAAGATGCTACAGAGTTGGTCGCTAAATTAAGATCATATCATAATGAAAGTCAAACTAGTAGTGAAAATGACGTTTACAAATGGTATGGATT
Source organism: Pemphigus obesinymphae (assembly GCA_025469235.1). NCBI lineage: Eukaryota > Metazoa > Arthropoda > Insecta > Hemiptera > Aphididae > Pemphigus > Pemphigus obesinymphae. Next base: position 87,849 of record JAIPRL010000969.1, on the reverse strand, counting down.
AGATTTGGAAGATGGTGAAATACGGGACAATTTAAAAGCAGGAGTTTTAGAACCAGCTGTGTCTAAAATAAAGTCTTTGAAATTTGCAACAGAAGCTGCTATAACTATTTTAAGAATAGATGATATGATCAAATTAGATCCTGAACAAAAAGCCGGACGTGGTTATCAACAAGCTTATGATGCAGGAGAACTTTAATCATTAAATGTTGTTTACAAGAAAATTAACACTAGGTTACTAATATTTCACATGTGCAAAAATATGCATATTTTACTTTGTTATTATTTAAACATTTTCCATGCCTTATACGCTTACATAATAACACTCACTTACAGATATTTTTATATATGAAAGTATTATCTGTTTTTTTACATACCTATATTTAATAAAACTCGTAATTTTTACTAAATTAAATATTGTTGACTATTATTATATTTGAAATTTTCAGATATTATATAACACTAATGAGTCCTCAAAAGATTTTTAAATATTTTTTGTAAAAACAAACATATTTAAATACATACAAAGGATATAGAATACATTAATAATATATATTTAATATAAACTTTTCTATGTTGTTCAGTAGTATAAATATGATTATTATACCAATATTAACTAATGCTCAATTATGTTGATAAGAGCAAAATACGTGCATGTATATTATTTTTCAATTTGATTTTTGGATTTAGTCTTAGCGAGTTGGAGAGAAGTTAGCAAATGTTTGTGCAGCATGTGGTGGGTGTTTGATGTTACAGTAAAATTACAATTAAGGTTCCATTAAGTTGTGATAAATTAATTAATTTTAAGATATTTAACAGACTTAAAAAAAAACTACCTGAAATTATTTTCAAATTGTGCACTTATTTCAGTAATTCAGTACAAAATAGAAACTGAGGACTCAATATAATTATTTGACTGTTTCCTTTTTTGAAAAAAAATTCAGAATATGTATTATATTGACAATAATAAAACCTTCAATGTAGGGGGGTGGAAAGACTTGTATCTATGTTTAAATGAACAAGTTTGAATATTTGTCACTTGTACTTACCCTAAACTTGGTAGCGCGTTAAATCTTCAAAATTATCTTAAAATATCTTTTTGATAAAATTTGGTATCAAATATTACTACTACCTATACAGTTTGTGGAAAATCAGGTTATGTAACTGATTTGATCAAGTCTTCTGGACAAAAAATTATTCACAGATAAAAAAAACATTGTAAAATCACTATCTTATTTCGCTCAAAATCTAACTAGAATATGTACATATTTTGCTTCCATTAAAAAATAAAATAAACCATTTTATTAATTGTATTTATTTAGAATTGAATATTAATAAATAATATTTTTAATCTATAATTTCTACTACCTACCCAGACCTCGAAAAAATTAATTTTTCAAAAAAAATATTCTAATTATTTCAACAATATTTTTTTGTCAATTTTAACTAAAGAATGTATTATCATCATTGATTTACAAATATGAACTAAATTTTAAAAAAGTTAACTCAAACAAAAATTGAATTTTTTTTCGTTGTGATAATGCATTTCAATTGAAAAGTTAATTTGAACAAAAATGCAGATTAATTCTTTTTCTCCAATATCTGACATTTTTCTTTTTGTCACCAAATTTTCTATATTTCCTATATTTCAAAGAAATCTTATTAGGATATTAGCTATAGCCACTTTCAAAATGTAGCATGAAGATAAATTTAGTAGGCAGAGGGCAAAAGGTGCATTTGCCTCGGGTGGAAATATAACTAGGTAGTTTTATTATTTAATTTTTTTATTTGAATAAATCAAGAAGTAATAACATTGAAATACAATTACATGAGGCTATATTTCACCTTGTTTTAATTGGGTATGTATATAGCTCGTGGGTTCTGAGTGACATGTTAACATAAGAGTAAAATAACATAGACAATTTAAATAAACCTAAAATGATTTGCAGAATTAAAATTATTTCATTTGTCAGAACATTCTAAAACACGTTGTTATCTCTATTTTTCATGAATGTGAATACTATTATATTATCTATTCATATCCCAGTGTGCATTATAGTGGATAAACAGAAAATACACGGTGTATAAATGAAATATAAGTATATTAAACATTTATTACATAATGTTTAAACAGTGTATATTATGTTAAAATATTCCTTGTAACGTTCAATAAATGTATAATAATCAGTAAAAAGACTCGAGGAATACATACATATACATATGTTTATTTTTGTTTATATTTAAAATTAAAAATGAATATCCATTTTAGTGTTATAATACTACATAGTTATTATGAGACATTAATATACAATACCTATATAGATATAAATTGTGTAACAAAATTACAAAATACTATAATTGTAATAGCAATTTATTAGTTTATTATTTAATAATTATTACTAAAGCGCGGATTTTAATGTAAAACACATTCTTTAGTGGGTAGTCTAGGGCAATGTTTTCTAAGTACAAAATTCGATTCATACATCAGAGAAATTAAAAATGAAACTTTTATTTTGCATATATTTGCTTATTTTAACATTTTGAGTTTTTAAAGCATTTTTTGACATTTTTCCATTTATATGGTATTATTTTTATATTTTTTATGCTTGGAGTATAAATAAATAAATATAATATATTCAATTTAGCGTAGAATAAATGTTTTTAAAAATATATGCTTATTAAAAAATTTATATTTATCTTATTTCGAAAATTAGTCAGTTTTAGTAGGTACCTACATTTTTAGTAACATATTTAATTTAAATATTATTCTCGATAATGTTATATATGATAATCTATAAATATGACATAACATCAAATAATTAATATAAAATAAATTTTAAATTATTATTTTTTTTATTATATACAAAACTGCTCAGAATTGTTTTTTATTGAATTTAAATATATTTTTAAACATTTTGGAGGTATTTTTTATTATTGTGGCATTTTTTTAAGGCATTTTTCTTATTTTTTAGAACATTATAGTCCGTGCCCTAATTATCATCTATTTAAAGAATGATAAAATACTAAATCTTACTGATTAAGTTTATAAAAATCATAAGTTGTACCTATGTTATTAATTTTTGAGGTATACAGCTATACTACATATTATATTATAGCTACACTATATTTGAATACCTATTGCTTTATGTTTAAAAATTAAAACTGTAATAAGTTATTTAATTAAATAATTATAGAAATTATAATTTACAACTACAGTCAATTCACCGCGTTAACTATTGTACATATGTTCCTAAAGTTTCGACTTGTCCTCATTACTCATGGGTTGGTCTGTTGATAGTGTCTAGGTTTCTCATGCACATTTTGGGTTCCAATCTGGACAGTTGATGATGTAGTGATTTCGGACGATCCTCCGTTGATAGCATAAAGGGTAAAGTGCTCCGGGATGATCACTTTTTTTGCACACATTTTATTTTATTTTTCACCATTATTTAGAAATATATGTTACATGTGGAATTTATGTATGAAAATCCAGACAGTACAACATTCATGTGCAATAAATTCACTGCATATGTGGTAGATCTCATACCATTATTCAATGTTTAATACACTTGATTATACTAAAAATTATGATCTCAAAAAATATGTTCTTGTTGTTGTCACTCACCTAAAGTGCTTTAAGAATATAATATAATCACCATAGCCCCTTATTCAAAGAGATAAGTTTCTTTTTTAATATGCTTGATAGATTTCACTTATTATTTGATATTTTTGTCTTTATAAGATTTAAATAGCACTATAAATTATTGATAGTAGTGACATATCTTTTGGGGGATTTGGAGAGAAAACCAGTGGCAGCTTCAGGAATTTGTTAATAATTAAGTATTAAAAAAAATATTTTTTACAATTTAAACACTAATAAATTGTTTTGCACAACTAAAATACTAATTTTAAGTCTGGAGTAAGCTATAGGAAATATTTTTTAATATTGATACATGCTTTATCTATTGTTCTTAAATTCATTATTGTCAGGATACTTTAGATTAAACGAAAAATAAAAAAATCATATAAATATAATATTAAAATAGCAAAAGAGTAGTTAAACATAAGGACAATATGACAGAATGCTACTTTTTAAATGTTACAATAATGCTCTTCTGCTGTTATATACAAGTAAATGTGACCCAGGATCTAATCATCTTCAACTATGCCAGTGGGTAGAAAAGCTCCAAACTGAAATAGTCTAATCTGCCTAGCAAATGCTTACCACCTCTTGGGAACTTATCATATGTATACCAAATATATCATGTAATTTGATAAAAAAAAAAAATATGAAAACTTTTTTTTTTTTTTTTCCGTTTGGAACCGACGACGTCAGGGGATCTGCGTTAGCATTCCTACACTGGATGAAAACTAAACCTACACAAACAGATGTCAATGTTCAGTTTCCTTTTTTCTTAGTTTAATTGTATATACTGAATAAAATATATGAAACATTTTTTTGTCATACAAATATCTTTTATTGAAAAAAATATAAATTAAACAAAACATTTTAACTCTTAAAGCTCTCTAGCTAAAAACATAAGTTAAAAATAAATTATATGGTTCATAGAGAGCAATATATAGTATGGTTATAAGGTTGGGGGAGGGGGTACATTTATAACAAATAGGTACTTATTTTAATAAATATATATAAATTTATGAAAAATAATAAAATAAAAGATTAATAGCTTAGTGTAAAGAAAATTAAACAATATATTTACAAACCCGTAAAAGAAACTAATAATGTATTTCATTTTTAATGGTATTTAAATATTATAGAATTATTTGAAATTATTTCTGTCTAATTATTCTACAATAATATAATTCACAAAAGAAAAATTTGTAATTTCAAATGCGCTGTATTAATGCCGATTTAACTTCAATGAGTATACAAAATATTTAAGTCATATGTAATGGTTAACATTTTTTAAATTGTAAATAGTGAAGATTTTAAAAACTATTGCAGACAAATAGGAAAAAATCATTGAATATAAAATTTAAATAAAATAAAAACAATAATTTTCAGACAAATTGTACTCGATACATTACAAAATACTATTGTTGTTTGAAAAATACTCTGTAGAAAAAAGCTGCTTTTACATTATATGAATAATTTTTGTAAAAAATTCAATTAAAATATAATGCCTCCAAGAAATGAATAGCCATTTATAAGTATCATTATATAACATACGTTAATTATGTACAGTAAGTAGTATAAAATATTTAATAGTAAATTGTACTGTTATTAATCATCTAAGGCTACTCTGTTTTTTTTTTTTAGTTTGAGCGCTAACAAGATTCTTTCTGCACTCTTAGGTTAATAAGTATTGTACATACATTATTTCACATCTATCAATTTAAGCTTGCCTAAACATTAATTATACTGTGTTGAGTAAGAGATACAATCATCAACAAATTTAAGTCTTCTCTTAGTGAACGCAGTATAGATAAATATACATAGTATACACATGTGTCTCAAAATATTTCAAATATTATAAAAAAACATTATAATAGGTACACATCAATTTTTAAAAAAAATTAAATACCTACCAATAGAATATTTTTAGGCTATATTACCAAATATAATCAATAATTTGGTACATTTAAAATATCAAAATATTATAAAATGAGACACTGTATATATTATGTAATTATGTACACCACTTATGCTTAAATATAACATATATAGTTACAATTATCTTTAAAATAATTAAAAACTACATATAGGTGTACACACACACAAAAAAAAAAAAAAAAAAAAACATAAACATTTTAACAGTTAACATAAACTCTAATTATGAGCAAATAATTATGACATATACATATATTAAAAAAACTAGAGCCACAAACTCTAGTTACATTTTCAATCAATAAAAACTGGAGCACAGATATTTAGGTTACAGTCATATTATTAGGTTATAATTAAAAAATAAATTTAATGCATACTTCTTATTTAATAAAAAATTATTTTATTTTCAAGTCAAATTCTGATTTCAATTTCAATGTATAAAATAGTTTAATTCATAAAAGATTAAATCGGAAGTTAATTATCATGACAACGACAAGTTTTTATTTGTATAAATATTATTGTACATAAAGAAAGAGATTCTTAGACTAATAAAGGATGGAATAATGTTAATAAATTAGTAGTAATTTCTTATGGAAAGCTACATTAATGAGATCCTAATATACAAATGGGTAATTTTATAAATTCTTGAAAGATTAACAAAAGAAAAACTTTGGGAATAATATAAAAATATGGTTAATAACCATGCAAAAAATACAAATCTTATATCTTATATAGTTATTTATATATGCAAATATAAAATATTCATTGTTCGGTATTGAAATTTTCTTTATATGTAATAAAATGTATTAATAAACATAAATTATTAATTGATAAAATAAATTATTAATTAAATTAAACAATTAGCAACACTTAAAAGTTTTGTTATGGTAACCAGGTATGATGATTACAAAAACACACAAGTTAATAAGTACATATTAATTATTAAATATGAATAAGTGTATTTGCCATTTTTTTTTAAATGGCATGTGCACTGTTAGGAAACTTAAAAAAACTATACTAACTTAAAATATACACAGAAATTGTATCTTGAATTACAGAAAATACATCTAGAAATAATTATAATCTTTATATAATCTATTGGCAGCTAGAGATTTAAACTTTAAGAGTTTAAAAAATTCTTAAATATTAATATTAATTTTATGACTTTGCATGGCACCCAAAGTGGCTAGAGTCTTTTTAATGCGTAATGCTGTAAGACGAGCAGATGCATTATGATACCAACACTCTTGCATTAACTTGCTCATTGTTTGCAAACACTGAAATATGTAAACAGTTCAAATAAAATTCTAGACACTTTTTTTATTAAAGATAGAATAAGTGAAAAATAAGTTATTTATATTACCGGATAAGCATTCCATCTCTGTGGTATAGATGGTCTTTTCATTTCTAAACAAACAACTTTGCGCATTTCATCAATAGTAGGATCAGATAGTACACTATCATAATATGGTAATTGATATTCTTCGTGTATATTTCCAACGTTGCATCTCCTTGTTATTTCCCAAAGTATTAAACCTAAGGCATAAACATCGCCTCTTTTAAATGAATCAAAATGGTTCATGTTAATTGTCTCTTCCAAAACCTATAAATTTATAAATAGACAATAGTAAATAGTAAACTTAAGATTTTTAATTTATATTTTATTAAAATACCTCTGGTGCCATATATCTTTTAGTACCCACTCTATGGTTTAATGGTATATCGACTGTGTCCATAGAAGTATCATAACGCACAGCAAGTCCTAAGTCACCAATAGCACATGTTCCATTGGATTTTACTAAAATATTTTTTGATTTGAGATCACGATGTGCAATGGCTGGTTTACCTGTAATTTACAAAATGCAATATGCATAGTATAAAAACGATTTTAAGTTAGACATATATTTATTTATTATAGCTACTATTGTATTACCTTGAGTACCAACAATTTCCATATGTAAATGAGCAAGACCAGTTGCTATTGATAGTGCCATACGAATCATACCATTAGTATCAACTGTACTTCGGTTTAAAAAATCAAATAATGATCCATTTTCATGATAATCTGTTATTAGCCATAATTGAGTCCAAGTACCATTATCTAAAATTATTAAAATTATAAATACATTTTACAAAGAAGTTTCCCCATTTTTTTTACCTTTATTATCAGCAGCAATAAATCCTAAAATATTATCATGTCTCAACATAACTGTTTGATATATCTCAGCTTCTCTAAACCATGACCGTTCTTCTCTAGATGAGAATATCTTCACAGCCACTTGTTCACCACGCCACCTTCCTTGCCATACTTCACCAAAACGACCTTTACCAATAGGTACTCCAAGCTGGATTTGACGTGCAATGCTCCTTTGGACCAAAAGTGGTAAGCCTACAAAATTTGATATAAATTAAATACATACAATTATAAACTCAATTACTACAACAAACCTGATCCTGATCCACTAGTAGTCATTTCAATCATATCCCTCAAAGAAACAGCTGCAGTTAAAATAGGTTGTTGGTCAGAAGCCATATTTCTAGGAGTCGGCAAATATCTAATATTGTGACGTTTGGTTGATCCATACCAATAATTCAAAAATAACATGACTACTATACATACAGCGCCTATTGGACAAGCTATTATAGCAGCTAGTTTCCAAGTACCCAACCTTTCTTTCTTATGTCCACTTTCAGAACCATCTATATTTACATGATATATTTATATTAAAGATAGATTCTTCTAAAAGTACCAAGGATTATAAACTAAAGAAGAGTTTTTCGTAATTAAATTATTATATAAGTAATTAAGAAAAAAATTATGATTATTATTAATATATTGTAAGAATAATTAATAAATAATTATAAATATAGAACAGGAATAGGATCTTTCGGCAAAAAAGATTATATAATAATATTTATACATTTACAATTAAAAATGAGTTATTAAAATACTTCTTTTTAACATTTAATACCTATAAAGTATAAAGTATATATGTTAAAAATTCTCAATTTTAAAACTCATTGAAACCAATTAAGAGGATGTGATACCCATATTTGCTGTTCCTGTCTAACCAACTAATAATAATACAAAATGTATGTTTAACTTCTTTATAATTTTCAATATTAGAGTAAATTGACCTATTATCAAATATATACACAAGATCACCTATGTTGTAGTGTTAAATTGTCCCTGAAATTTCAACAATATATTTAAATTAATGGGATTTAAAAACAGTTACCTATATCTCTTTACAAAATAAAGATGACGCTACAGCATAGATAATGATCTTGTACATTTGGTAACAGGTCTATTAAATTTAAAATTAGAAACAAAATGCTGGAAGTGAATTTTGTATTTTATTAGTATTAACTAAAACCGTAAATTCGGGAAACACATCCTCTTCAGACATCAACTTACTCTAAGAGTATTTTTACTATTAACATACTTCCCAGTGAAACTCAAAGGTCAGATGTTTTTTTTAACATTTACTAAGTTGAATATTAAGTTATCAGTTAAAAAAAATTTTTAGCTCCTATATATATATATAAATAATACCTTCCCCATTATCAGAATTCAGGACTACTTAAGTTTGGCAGTTATAACAAGTACATTCTTTAGATTTTAGAACTACTTAATGTCAACATTATTATGAAATACTTTTAGTGAAATTAAAAATAAACATTTAGAATTTATTTAAAAGGTACCAAATTATTTTTTTAATTTCTATAGGATGTTGTTTTGAACTAGATTTAATATTTAATTAAATTTGAATAATAATGTGTAATTATTAAGGTTACTTTGTATAATATTAAGAGAAAAAAAAATATATTTTAAGAAATTCAGAATGCGTACCCTTCCATTTTTTTAATTGATATAAAAATCTAAATCTGTGAAAATTTTAACTCAATGGATCAACCCATTCCTATCCCGCAAAAGGTTAAAGTATGGCCAGAGCCAGTTTTTCCGTTTTTTCCCATTATTTAAAAAACTAGATCATTCAAAGAAAAATGTATAGAGTATAAATGATAGAAAAATATATTTTAATCGAAGTATATTACAAAAAATCTCGTAAATTCATTATTTTCAATAAAAAAAATTTTATAAATTTGATAAAAATTGTTTTCTTTTGGTTATTTGAAAATATTTGACAAATGGTCGAATACACGATAAAGCATAATATGTATAATTAATTAAGAATTTAATTATTTAAAAAAAAAAAAAAAAAAAAGTTTATTTATAAAAATTGCCTGATATAACGGGTAAGATCTAAAATAGATAGATTGCCTGTTGTCGCTACAGCTCCTGGCATAGAACAACTCCATAGAGTTACTGAATTTACGTCATCTATAGAATCCGAAGTTTCTTTCGCAGTATTTAAAACATTGCTAGATTGGTTGTTATTGTATAAAAAATATAAGAGTACAAATTTTGAATTTTTAAAGCATCTTTTTTTGGACCACCCTAATATATATATATATATATAATTATATAATTTAGGTATTAAGTTAATTACAGGCTACATACAACAAATAAATATAAATACCAATTATATACAATTTTTAAAAAGAATAAAAATCCCTAAAAGCATAATATATAAGTGAAAAATACAATTATTATATTTAAATAATGTAATTAAATGAAAAAATAATTTATACCAAGCTGCAAAATATTATAATTGCCAAATTGCAAGGCCGTATACTGCCCTGGAAATGCCATAAATTGAAAAAAAAATGAATATGTATAATACTTTCCAACATATAAAATAAGTATAAATGCTAAAATTGGAAATAAATATAATTTATGTTAAGCATAAATACTGTAACATTAAGAAAGATTCCTGTATTTATTAATTCAAATATGGAGTTTTTACTTATAGTAGTTATATCCTTATAATTTTTACTTCCGGAAATTTTGTTTAGAAAACTGATAGTAGTAAACAATTGTAAATAATTTTTAACATCCTATAAGTATTATTATCAAAATTGAAATATTTTGATGAAAAAATTAATGAATATAAAACTGAATGGTTGAAATTTAAAATTGCATTTATTACAGGTATCATTTATCTTAAGAAATTATGTAGGTATTTTGGATTTAAAATTTATATTATAAATATAGGGCTATTATAAATTACTATCTATATATATATTTAAAACTTAAATACCTACCTAGTTACATTTAATATCACTAGGTATAATATACAAAGAAATCAATGCAATAAATTAATTTTATTATTGTTTCATTTAATTCTTTAAACAAAGACTTGTTTTGCATTAAAAGAAGAAGCAGTAAACAGTGTAATTAGGACTAAGGAAACTGGGTAATACGAAACACAAACAAGCACATTTCTCGAAATGACATAATTATCATTTACTACACATTTGTTTAACAGGGAAATATACTAATTAATAATAACATTTTTAATTGTAAATGTACGAATGAATGTTAACCTATGTAACATTGAACTATTGATTCATTTGATAACACCGAAATTTCCTAGACCCTATATAATATATAAAATAAAATAAATATACTAAGTACTAAATTAACAACTTGTTTAGTCAGATCTTGTTTTGAAATATAGTACAATAAGTGTATAATTTGTTTTTCAAAAACGCAAATCTATTAATTGATAATCCTTGATTAAAAAAAATCCATGCAATTGTTAGAAAGTAAAGTATTAATCTCTACCTGTATGTTTAATATGTAGTAACGGCTTTAAATCCTTATTGCAAAAGTCATATTCTTTACAACATTCGGTTACAAAAGAATCATTATGTTTGTTAGGGTAATGACATACCAAAGGTTTTTCTGGTGGGATCACAATATTAATATCCAAACACCTAAACCGAACACAGTTATCAAAATTCAAACATGTTAATAACACAAATTGAGCCTAAATGTTAGCCTATTAATATTAGTTTAATTACAAAAGATATTTTGCGATAACGTATTAAATTATCCATTTATTAACAAAAAAACAAACAAACAAAAATTTGTAGGTATGAATTTAAAAATTAATTTCTACCTAAAATGATTAATATTAGTTGGGAAAACCAAATAAACTTCACAACAGTTAAAATGGGCACACGTAAATCATTAATTGACCTGTAGGTTTAACTTCAACAAGTTTTGGATATAACCAAAGATTGCAATAATTTCGATCTTGACAACATGACATTGAGATTTCATCCTTAAACGTTCTTCGAAAACAATTATTTGGCTTTTCTGGTGGGAAAAACTGGTGCTTGTGCAAACAACTTAAACCCAATTCCCAATACAAAATATTTAAAGTACAATTAATGAAATATGGAATGATAAATAAATAATAAATATATTAAGATGATGTAATACCGAAATTTGTCCATCAATGTATCTAATGGTCAATATAGAAAAATTACACTACTAAAAATATTGATTGGGGTGTTTTGATTAAATTGAGAATCTAAACATCTACTATTGCATTTTAAAAAGAAAATTTTTCGAGACAATGTCAAATCCAGAATCTTTTTTGAAAACATTATTTTGCAAATAAGATTTAACATTTTGTAAAAAATTTTATCTTTTTCAAATTTAGTAAATGTTTAAACCAGGAAGTCAAAACGGGTTAAAATTTTTCAGGTTGCAGGTTTAAATTGGTTTTCATTTTTCCAAGTTCTTGGTACATGGTTAAAAACAACTTCAATTTTTTCCTGGTTTCAGGTACGGAGTTGAAAAACAGTTAATATTTTATTGAATCCCGGGTTTTGTGTTTAAAACAGGTTAAATTTTATCCGGGTTACTGATTTTAGGTTTAAAAACAATTTCAATTTGTGGGGATAATTTTTTAAGCTTCAGGTTCTTTGCTTTTTTGGGGATTCCAATAAATATTGTTCTTTAAAAATTGATATCAGAATTGATCTGTTTTATAGGTCGTCTATTAGACACCTTAATTCTTTAAATTTAATTTTTAAAACTTTTCTAAAGTAATAAAATACTTATTATCAATTAATAATTTACTTTATATAATACCTAACTTAAAGTATTATTAAAATTAAGTAAATACTTAAATATAAATATTAAATATAATATTAAAATTTTTAATCTTATGTAATACTATAGACATTTTAAATTATAATATAAAATATAGTAGGTATATATCAAAAAATATATAATTACGCTACAATATTTATAGTGGAAATAGTGGATTATTTCAAATATATGCATGTGAACTATTAATTTAATATTTTATTTCTATTTCACTGATTTATCGATTTATGTTATCCACATTTTAAAAAAAATTTGGGTTACGCATTTGAAAATATTTTTCGTTTTTGCCGAGTTTAACACCGTTTTAATATTTTGTGGGTTTTTAACTCGTTTTGACTCCCTGGTTAAACTCTAATTTTAACCTTTTCACCTAGATACCATAATAAATGTTTTGCAAAATGTAATTTTGCTATATTGCCCATTAGACGGTAAATGTGGGTATTATATCCTATTAATTCATTATGTTTCATAAATTATATGTGTGGTTAAACCATGAAACTTGTATTGTTATATAATATGTGTATGACTAGAGTTCAGAAGTTGATGCATTTGCTTGTTTTTTTTTCTTAGCTATAAATTAGATTCATGAAAAATTATTAAAGCATTATTATTGCATTATAATGATTTTAGTTTTAAGTACATAGTTTTTTAATTTTTTTACTATTTTTTAGTACATGATTAATAATGATTATAAACATACCTAGATATACATATACCTGACATGACATAAAATATTTTAACCCACACAGTTCATCTTAAATCTTAATGAGCATTATTTTTTTGAATTTCAGGGGTTTGACAACATGCTTGTAGCATATATTCAAGCCTTGTCATTTACATTCAACTGTTGTATATTTTTATAGGCTGGTGGCCCTCGTAAAACAGTCCTAGAGATGGGCAATTATTTTGAAAAATTGTTGTTTTGAAATTTACTACCTCAATATATTTTGATGTATCAAACTTAAATAAATTTTCTGTACATATTTATATCTCCATTTTAGTTTAGTTATAAAAAGTTTATCAAAAAAAATCTTTCATATCATACAACACGTACACATAAAAGGTCAAAGAAATTGCAGATACATTTTTCGATAGGTATATCAGTCAAAACATTGACGTACCATAAAAAAATGTACAAAAATATTGATTTTCTTGCCTGCCTCTAGAAGAGATAGCATGCTGCTTGAAACTGGTATTCTTGTATTTTAAAGTTTTACGATTGTAAACTAGTGCTCAAGTTGAACCATGCGAGATATACCTTTAAGTATAATTTTTATCTCACTTAATTTATTTACTCCTTAAGTACAATATTGGAAAAATAGCATCTTTGGTTATAAAAAAATCCACCAATTTTTTATATTTAATTTTATTTATATTATTAATGTTTAACCTTGTTTGGGTTGCTACGAATGCCACAACAATCAATTGTTTTTTTTTTAAAAAAAAAACACTTTACTATATACATTACATTAAATATAAATTAACACAAACACAATTAATTATATGTTATATTACAACAAAATCCAAATAAAATTGATGATATATATTATGTTATCTTATACCGAACAAATATATAATACTAGTAATTATTAATTAATATGCAACGGAGATCAAACACACATATATATATATACACATTGTATTGGAACAAATCTAGTTTACGTTTATATATTGATTAATATAGCATTTTTCAAGTAAATTTCAAAAATTAAAAACGAAAACAGGTTTTTGAGGAAGTGCACATTGAAATTTTACTAGTTTATAGATGACGTACGTAATTTTTTCAAGTTTATCCTATAAATGACATAATATAATAATATAAGTTTTTGCATTTTTTGTTCATCTAAAATATCCTCAGATGTGAAATACTACATAAAATTAAGATATTTCAGAGAAATATGACTAGAAAAAGCTAGTCAACACACGTTGAAAATGAAATTCAAAATATTCTTCAGATTTGTTGTGAAACACCATATCAAAAAGAAATATAACAAAGTATAAATGCTTTTAGTGTATAATAGGTATTATTTTACTAGACTTAACAACTTAAATATAAAATATCCCTGGATATGATATGAAAAGCAGGATATAAAATATTTTAATTATGAACAAAATATATAATATATTAAAAAAAACTTAAAACTAATCAAACTAGTATATTGGTATCATCAATATTAAGTGTTGCAACATTGTATGTATACATTTAATGGAATAAATCTTGTTTAGCTACCCACAAATTTTGAACCTTTTTTAGAAAACCCATGTAAAATTTTATTAGAATTTTGTGGAAACACTTTTTTTCAGTTATAGAGTTTTTAAGTTTTTTGTGTTATCAAAAACAACATATTTTACATTGAATTTTAGTATAAAAACAGTAGTTTCTTCAATATTTAGAATTTGTTTTTGTTCGATACCTATTAAGTGGGCAGGGTCACTCATTTGGGAAGTTATGAAAATAGTTAATTAGCTGATAATAAACGGTTGAATTTGGACATTATTTCAAAATAATTGCATCATCGTAGTCTACTAAATTTGATATTTGTTTTGAGTATAATAACATACTATTGTTCGATTGTAAATAATTACTCTTTTGATATGAATATTCATAGTAAAATATGTTGTTTTTGATAATATAAAAAGCTCCAAATCCATTCAAACAACAAAATTTTTGTGCAACACTATCATTTAAAACGCATAATTTAAAATTATTTTATCACATTATAATAATCCATTTCAACGTTATTAGTTATTGAGGTAATAGATGTTCGGAACAGTTGGACCCATATTATGCAAATTTATATAGTAAAATATAGGAGTAATGCCATGTTATGATGTTCGAAAATCGTGGTAGTGGTGATATACTATTATTATTCAAATTATGAATGTAAATATATTTATATTCACAATATAAATTATTACTAAAATAAATAATAAACATCTATTATGTACTTAATATTAAAATCCGTACTTGTATGCACTTATAAAATGCTTAAAATAGAATTAATTTATATATCAATTGAGTCAAAATAAGATATAATATATTATTAGATTATAATATATAATATAATACTTATATCAATTTTAAGAAATATGCTCTTTTTATATGCTAAATAAATATATGGGAGGTCAACTATGATCGAAATGCATATTTCGATGCACAAGGTCACCAACGTTTGACTCCTAGGTAGCAAATGATGTAGCCAACGAGATTTTTCTCTCTGGTGCAAGCCGGCCATAATTACTAAACCCGTCTAATCATTTGGAAGGTATGTTTGTCATAGCTATCAAAAACCATCTTCAACTCCCCTACCTAATATGTGAAGGTACAATCCTGAGCATGGAGTTTGGGAAATAAGAAGTGTAAAACTGTTGATTATTATATGCTAAATATAGTAAATGCATATAAAAGAACATATTTCTTAAAAATTATATAAGCCTAATATTAACTATTATTGGTTATATATAATATAAACTATCATATTTTGATATATAAATGAATACTATTTTAAGAATTTTATAAGTGCATACAAATCAGGATTTTAATATACCTAATGCAAAAATGTTTATTTTTAAATAAAAAGAAAAAATGTCAAAAAATTATCAAGTTCTTCCTTATCCACACTATAGAGTACTATAGAGAAACCATTATTCATATTGGTGTCATATGCGGTCTACCGCACACTTGTCGTCTACCATGTATATTTTCACACGTCATATGCGGTCTACTGCCGCGCATCTATCTATATATCATGGTTATCATGATTAATAAAAGATATTTTCAATTATACCATATTTCTATATATCTAAGGGGACAAGGCCCCTATGCCCCTCTCCATGAAAATACTACTGATGCGGAGCAAAAAGTATATATTTTTACAACCAGTCCACATGCAGAAATAGTTTATAACTCAACTATATTAATCTACTCTGTCAATAGCAATATCTAATTATTTTAAAATATTATTGTTTGTTGTTAAAAAGGTCAAAACTATAATTAATTATAACCTATAAAAACTTTGATTAATTGTATTATATTTTAGAACATTTATTTAATCAAAGGTGCAGAGTTGTATCTATATGTGGAAAGTTTGTTAAAGTATATACCTTTTGCTCCATATTAGTATGCAGACGTAATGGCACCTTTATCTTACACTATAAATATTTTTGTAAAAAAATTTGTTGGAATATATTAGATTTATATGTCATGAATTTATTATAATAAATCCTATTTATATACCTAATATATAATTTATTATAAATACCTAATCATCCTATTATTTTGTTTTATGTAGATAGGTACATAAAAAAAAATATCAATACCTATGCTTAAATATACACAACTCTACAAATATTCTGTTATCCCTAAAATATGAATTTATGTGCAAAATGAACTTCCTTCTGTGCACTCTTTGATAATTCTTTAAATTGTCCATATTTCTTACTCCCATAAAACTGTATACTTTCAATAAAAATATGTAAATGCATACAAATCCTGTCTACTTATGATATATAAAAATAAATATTTTTAGTAATAAGCAACAAAAATAGAAATTTATCTTACCGAGATGAGTTTTGAACAGAACCCGTATCTTTATTAAGTGATACACTTGTAAAACAAAATCCATCAGTAACACAAGTGTAGTTTGTATCAGAGCATATGTCACAATAACAGAGTAAACCTATATTATTAATAATAAATAATAATCATTATACAAACATTAATTATATTATAGTAAAATTGGATACGAGATGATTAAATATGATAAAATATTATACCTTCGACCGAGGGACATAAAATAAACAGAAAGCCCACAGCCAGTACACACGTCCATTTGGAAGACATTGAAAGAATGTATTCTTGAATGTTTCAGAGTTTGATAGAAGGTTTCAATTTGTCAAACTACGATCAACTAGAAATGTATACATATTCTTTTCGTCCGATAAGGACACATGGTTTAAAAACAAATCGGTAAACAATACATATTTAATCTCAAAAGAAATTAAAATATTTAATTAATTTGTTTAATAGCAATACACCGCCAATTCAAAATGTATCAAAAATGATGGTATGTTTTGACAAAAAAACAACAATTCTAACATTCGCATTTCGCACACACAGCATTAACTACAACAAAATGGTAATGAAATATCAAATAAGAAATTAGAATATACAAAACATACGACAGGAAATACTTAATACCACTACCACTACTATACCAAATTGGTGGTATAAAAGGTTTATCTTTTATGCATGGAAGAAACGGTACTTGATATGTTATTTTGCAATATTGCGATTTTCACCGCCAATAAACTAATTTTCAATACTCCACAGAATAATTCATTGCTATGCCTAATATCTCAAATGCGAAAGTCATAAACGCGGTCATAGATATTGGCATTCATTATAATATATATACTATTATATAGGTACTTTTACAATAACATTAGATATAGGGATTAGACTTTATCTCTTTTTTTATCGATTTGATGTATTTTAAATTTTTATAAATAAATATGTTAAATATTTTTTTGGTAGGTACCAGGGAATAAAATGTAGACCACAGAATAATTTAAAGTATATTTAAGTATTTTAATTTAAGTAAATTTAACTTTTTATGTGTTAAACTGCTATAGTCCCGTAATGTTTTCTAAACAGTACATGATCTACTAAAACAAAAATAAAATATAAATTATCAAATAAATGATAGGAAGGTTAATGTCGTTAGGAAAATGAAAATTAAGAAAGCGGTGGAACTGGATGCTGTATCAGTAGAAGTATGGAAAGCATTAGGGAGTTTAGGTATAGAGTGGCTGACAAAAGTTATGTAATAAAATATTAAGGGGCCGCAACACCTGCATTTTTTAAGGGGTTCTGTATAGGCAATTTTTAAGAAATATGAAAAATAAAAATCTAACAATTTAGAAATATTACATTACAAATATTAAATTACAATAGTACCTTTTAAAACTAATCCAAAAATAATTCCGTATCGGTATCACTCTTTATTGTTTTGTAATCACGAAATTTCCGCTTAAAAGACCATAATAAGCGTGATAAAATTGTAGAACTTGGGAAAGTTAGATTTACAATCTGTAAACAGATTTGAATGTGTCGGCCAATATTCTAGGGATCAATTGAGGCATTTTTCTTTACTATTACAGATTAAAATGTAATCAATGTTTAAAAATTACGATTTTTAATGATAAATAACACGGTAAAAAAAATAAAAATAAACGCCTCGATAGATCCTTAGAAGAAAAATTTATGAATTCAAAACAGTTTTCAGAATTGAATCCGACTTTCAAGAGTCCCACAGTTTTGTCACGCTTTTACGTCAATTTTTCGTTGGTGTTGCGGCCCCTATTAACCGGAAAATTTCTGTAGCGTGGAGAAAGAAATGTGTGTTACCAATATTCAGGGGCGTCATTTCAGTTTTTTTTTCGGGTGTGCAGGCTTTTAGGCATTCCAATTTTAACATTTCACCTCTATGGCGGCGCATTAGAGCATTGGCAGGCCACTTTTAAATTAGTGGTGGTGTCATTTCACACCCTGCCCCATCCCCAAATGACGTCCCTGTCAATATTTAAAGGCAATGGAGACGTACAGGAATTTAGGAATTATGTATGGATAAAACTGAAAAAAAAGTCACAGTATAGGTATGAAGATTTGGGAAAATGTAATACTAAGATAAGAGAGTAAAAAGTGAGACATTTGTTAAGAGAAATCAGTTTGGTTTTATGCTTGAGAGGTCAAATATGGAGTCTTAGATATGTATTTGTATTAGGCAGTTAGAAGAGAAGTACCTACAGAGAAAAGAAGAGGAAGCTGTGTATGGTAGATATTTATTGATCTAGAAAAGGCGTATTCCGTTCAGTGCTAAAAAGTTTATGGAAGCGCTGTCGTATAGGTACGCCGCACAAAGGCCAAATTACTATATTACAACAAAAATAGAAAATATCATTTTCTTCAGACTAATTAAAAATACATTTAAAATGTTATCTATAAACCCGTCCATAATATGTACCGTAATCATTTATTTTGTTATCGTGTCACATTAGCCTGTGGTTCGGCGTGCGTGTTGACATAGTAATATTACGCTAGTTTCTTTTATTTTTAAATTAAAAATTACAAGGTTTTCAACATGGATATGGAAGCATTAAGTATGTACTCTAATATACAATAATTATTGTTAACATAACAGATATACATAGTATAACATATAACAAATATTTTATAAAATTACATTTTTGTTAAAAAATATATTGAAATGTCAACTTTAGCTAGAGTTATAAAAAAAAGTTCCAAAAGGTACACCGATTTAATTTTACTAGTTCGAAAGTATATTTCAAAACGAATAAAAAAATGTAAAATACATGTCAACTTGTTTCCCATTTTGTGAATTAATGCATATTCTTTCCAAGTAATCGTGGCAGATAATTGCCAAATTTTGTTAATTTAAACTGATTTTTGTTTATTTTAATCTTAAAATAAAATATTGAAGTCCACGCACTAAAATGAACTTTTCTCATGTTTTGGATGTCATACAAAATTTCGGGATTCGGCATACAAATTCATACAAATTACGTATCTACTAAATATTGGGGGAAACAAAAATTTCCAAAATCCAATTGGGGGGGGAGCTGGGGAAATGTACGTTATACGACTGATATTGTATTAAATTTTCAGGTCTTAAAACCGAAAATTAACCCTTTTATGAATTAATTACTTCAAAATCAAAAATAGCTATAATAATAGGTACCTAGTTCAAAATTAAAATAAAAAGTTTGAATTTTTTTTGGTAGTTGTATATCTATCTTGAGATTTTAAAATAATTATTTTTGAAATTACGGAGAAATAACCATATTCGATATTGCCGAAATCCCATTTTTAAAGATGATCCTCGGACCCTGTTGTGATGAATATACAAAAAAACCTAAAAAAATAACAAACCCAATTCAATGAAGTTGTATTAAAATATGCTAAGACTGCCTTAATGAATTCATTCTGTTCTGGTGAAGATATATGTAATGGTGATCAGGATTCTAATGATGTTGATGATGATGATGATGATGATGATGACGACGACGACGATGATGATAATGATGATTATATGGCTGTATAATAATATTTAATTGTAAAATATAATTGTAGGTATATGTATTATGTATCTATCTAATATCTTATTAATAAAAAATACAGAAATAATTTATTATATCAAAATTTTTTTTTCAATTAGAATACCTATATAGGTACCTACTATATGAGCATTTTTCGACCCCGGCTAACCCTAATTGCATATGTTTTTAAAAATATAATTATCAAATACTCTCCTCATAAGCATTTCTAATCAGAAAATCAAATAAAATCTATTTTATATTTTTGTCGCTGTAAATTGATAATATGGCCTTACTTATTAGGCATACGTGGGTCGCGGTGAACGGTCGGTGTTGTGTTAGGTACCTACCCACCGACCGGTGTTCGCCATGCCCCGGCGGCGGTTGTGTTCATTTTTTTTCTATTTGATTCCCCAGTATTTAAATTTATGGAATGTACGATTTAAATTAACGAAATTTGAAATTGTTTCAAAGATAATTCTTTAGCCATAATAATAATAGGTAGGTACATGATATTATATTTCTATGATTCGATTTTGTAGGCTCCAAAACACAATGTGGCGGTCTTACGGGGTGGGGGCGATAGGTGGATCGCTCTCTCCTTGACCTTTATTTAAAAAATCCTTATTGGTTGCATTATTTTAATATACCTATATAACTATAGTCTATAATAAATTATTAAAAAAAAAAAACAATTATGATTCCAATGTCTTGTCTAAATCACTATAGCATTGAGGTAGGTATAGATAACAAATAATTGCTATTTACCTGATATAGGTATTTTGATATCCGAAGAAATGAAAAATATCTAAATTGACGAAATCGTATACCTATTTTTACGTTTTTCATCATTTTATAGTAGTTTTTCCTTATGCATTAAATTACTATTCAGAAAATTGAAAAATGACCTCTCTGAAGTACTAACTAGATGAAATTTACTGCCGGAAATAGCTTAAACTTGTAAAGATCAGAGCACTTTTTCTGATGAAAATTTGTTAACAGATAAAAAGAAGAAAAAATAAATAAACATTGTAAAATTACTACGCTCAGGAATCTAAAATACTTTTTATTCCCACCGATTTTTTTAAATTTAATTTAATTAATGCACGACTAATGTTACATTAAATTTTTTCAGGTCAGAAAATCTCATTTTAACTTTTATTTGGACTCAAATACTTCAAAATTTATAATTTTCTTGAAAAAATTTAAATGCCTATAACAAAAATCGTGACTTCGGATTTTCGAGATTTTTTAAAATTTTATCAGAGTTACGTATATTTAACATTGAATAAAATGTTTAGATCTTACAACTCAAAATTACCCCTTTTAGGACTTAGAAACCTTAAAATCTAAAATCTCTATAAATAGTCGAAAATTGCAATAAAATTTAAAATAATATAATCAGCGTGAATATATTACTAAATTAAACATTCAATGTAAATTTCAAGATCTTAAAGTCATTAT
The DNA here is from genome assembly GCA_025469235.1 of Pemphigus obesinymphae. NCBI lineage: Eukaryota > Metazoa > Arthropoda > Insecta > Hemiptera > Aphididae > Pemphigus > Pemphigus obesinymphae. Next base: position 65,674 of record JAIPRL010000969.1, on the reverse strand, counting down.
TTTCAAAATGACGAAGATATGAAATTCTCAATTTGACAAAATTGTATTTTTGCCGTTTTTCATCATTTTTTGATAGTTTTTCCTTACGCATTAAAAAACTTCTGAGAAAATCAAAAAATGACCTCTTTAAAGTACCAACTATATAGATGCAATTTGTTACCGGAAACAGGAGCACTTGTAAGGATCGGAGCACTTGTGGTAGAAAATATGTTAACAGAGAAAATGAAAAAAAAAAATAAACATCATTGTAAAACCGCTAGCTCCCTTGCTACGCTCAGAATCTAAAATAATGGTAAAAAACAATGGGGATATAAGATGATAAACTTTTTATATATTAATAGAAACATAAAAGTAAAATGTATGAAAGATAAATGAAAAAACCATTTTTGCCGCCGCTCCCACAGTGTTTATCGAGAACAGCCACTGCCAAATCCCAATATTCCTTAATTTTATATATTTTTTTCATTCATACCTATTACTTATTAGTAAGTATTTTTCTGGGTATATCTAATAAAGTATAAAATTACAATATCTATGCTGCAATTATGGCAGTACCTATTTTCATTTCTTTCTTTAGTAAATTTAATTGAAATTTCTTTCTCTATGGCTGTATAAATTCATTCTTCCACTATAATCTTAAATGACCTAAGTGGGGAAACATTTATTTATTTATTTGGTATAGGTAGGTAAAATTAGTAAGGTATAATTAGGTACCTACTTATACCTAAATAATTTCAAATAAATTTTAATGTCTACTCAAATTAAAAAATTTGCGGGATTAAATTTTAATCTAAAATGTAGGTATATATAATACAAATTGTATTAGGTATCTATTTTCATTTCTTTTTTTAGTCAATTTAATTGAAATTTCTTTCTCAATGGCCAAATAAATTCATTCTTACACTAATCTTAAATTATCTCAGTAAGGAAATATTTATTCATTCCTTTCATATATGTACTTATCTGTAGGTACCTATAAATAATTTCGAATACGGTACCTACATTTTAAGAGGACGCCACACATGCGTTTTTTTCCTTAAAAAAACTGATTTACTAGGAATAAGGTTTCTTAGGCTGTAAATAAACTTAAAACCCAAATTTTTATAATATATAGAAGACAAAATTATCCGTGTTCTACTGTGCTCCTTTTAAAAATATTAAAAAGTTATAGGTAGGTACCTACATTTTTAAAAAACCCATTTTTTTTTTTTATGGTTTTTACAGTCTGTATAACATCTGCAGTTCTATTTGTGTTACCTATCGAAAAAAGGACGACGGTAGAATACAGATAATTTTATCTACTATTTTGTGTAAAAATTTGGGTTTTTAATTATAATTACAGCCTGAGAAACCTTATTTCTTGTAAAATGATTTTGTTCACAAATATCGCGATTACGCAACAGTAAAAGGTGGTACTGACATAGATCTATTTTTAATTACTTTTAAAAATGTACTTAAATATTTTTAAATTATAAGAATTACAATATTCTTAAAATTTCATAAAATTGCTTACACATAACTCCTTAAAAATTGTATGTGTGGCATTCTCTTAATGACTACCCAAATTAAAAAACCTACAACCATCCTGTTCAATTATTTTCAATTAAATTTTAAACTTATAATTACTAAATTAAATTTCAATTTAAAATATAGGTATAAAATACATATGTGTATAAGTAGGTACCTATTTTCATTTCTTTTTTTGGTAAATTTAATTGAATGTTTTTTCTCTATAGTCATATAGTCATTCTTATGCTAATTATAAATGACATTAGTTGGGAAACATTTATTCATTCTTTTGGTATAGGTACTTATACCTAAATAATATCTAATAAATTTTAATGTCTCTACCTAAATTAAAAAACTTGCAGGGTCCATGATCATCCTGTCCAATTTTTTTAAAATTAAATTTTAAACTTAAAATTCCAAAACTAAATTTTAATCAAAAATGTAGGTATATAATACAAAATTGTATTAAGCACCTATTTTTATTTCATTCTCTATGGCCATATAAATTCATTCTTAGACTAATCTTAAATTACTTCAGTAGGGAAAGATTTATTAATTATTTTGATATAGGTATTTCTATTAATTGTATTTATACCTAAATAATTTTGAATTCATTTTTTTTGTATCTATCCAAATTAAAATACCTATGGGGTCCACAACTGTCCTGTCCAAGTTTTGTGAATATTCTAGATGTATTTTCTTTTTATGTATTTTTTTTTAATATATGTAATATACTGTTATTTTTACAATACATATTTTATTTTAACAATTAGGATCTTGAAACTGCTAACTGCAGTCTTCTATAGTAGTATTTTGATCAAACATTTGAACAACGTTATTTTCTTTGAACTCTTATTTTTTATTACATTACAATGATCGTGTTCATAAATTTTTTCTTTTATCATCCATTTTATAATAATTGTTATTAAGAAAATTACAACTACTGAATATAACAAAACTACAACTACCACTGAATAACTGGAATCAATTTAGCATAAATATCTAAAAAAAAACAAGGTTAATGGTGAGGGGGGAAGAGTACTATAACCCCTTTAACACTCCCTATGGTTACGCCCTTGATACATGAGATCGACTTCCCCAGTTTTTAATTTTTAATTTTATGCCATACAACTAACATTTAAAATTTTAAATACTAATTTAAGAGAACTTAGAAAACAAAATTTAATAAAGTCGATCTCAAGTAAACTTTATAACAAATTCAAATCTGTTTTCAGAAATATTATCGGTTAACTAGGTTGAACTGTATGATTGACAAATAGTAGGTCTATTTTAGAAAAAATACTAGTCAATATCCAACAATCAATTTAATAGGTTTTGTACAATAATTTTTTAAGAGATATTTTTCTTAGATACCTACATCATTTTGAGATATTTTCAAATATAACATAAAGTATGAAGTATGAAGTTTTAACCAAATTCAATATTGCTTATTCTATGACTGAATAGTAGAAACCCCTTATTGATCACCAAACAGTAACTCCATAAATAATGCTATTTAAAATGTGTTTTTTGGAAAATTTATTTGGTATACTATGATGTAAACAGTTACCAGTTCTATGAACAAAAATATATTTACATTAAGTCATTAAATATAAATTAGTTTTATAAAAATAATAATAATTGATGTCTTGTAAGTTATAATATACTAGTTTTGCAGAATTATTTTTATTTACAAAATATAATATAATATGTTATATTTATTTATTTACTATAATAACAATTGTCATAACAAAAATGTTGCCAAGCATTATATGCACCTAGGATATAATTGTTGTATTGTTAAATATAATCTAACATAGGTAATTTATTAACAAAACACATTAAATATCATACTTAAAAAATTAACAATGTTCAAGTTTTTGATGAATTAGTAGTTTTTGAATCTACGGGTGTGTTAAACTCATACGATCCTACAACACGTTTCTCGCCATTTGGTGGTGGGCCTATTAATTTCACCATTTCATCATAATTTATTGATTCTTTCCTCAACAATTCTTCAGCAATCTAAGGATAAAATTATGGAAAAAAGTGTAAATTTATTTATTAATATATAATATTAAGAGGACACTACACCCAAGTTTGCAGTTTTCATCTATAAATATAACAAATAATACATTAAAATCAAATTATGCTGAATTTAAAGAGGAATATTTTTGAAAGAATTTCATTGCTTTTTTGTAAAATATTGCCAAGAAAGAATTTATAGCTAACTAAAAAAAATCTAAAAACTACAACTTTTTTGTTAGACAATATTTTACAAAAAAATAAAACTAAAATTCTTTAGGAAATATTCTTTGGTTTACTCTAAATTTAATTAAACCACTACAATTTCCCATAAGGTTAATGCTAGTTTCCCATTACATGATGGAGATAACGATTGAAGATATGGCAACCTTTTTAATTAATTCACTGAAGAGGTTTACATACCCATTTTAACAGCATTAAAATACCTTCACGTTCTGAAACTACAACTTCTTTCTTAGGAAAAGCTGAGTCAAAATTTATACAAAATATGAAAGATGGGAATATTTACTATACTGTAGCGTAGAGTAGTTTTAGTTAACATTTTTTCTTAATTTTAAATTTTCATTATTTGTAAATTTTTAAATAAACATATTGAAAAAAAACTCCACGCTTGAGCTCAGTAAATATTCTCATATTTCATATTTTGTATACATTTTGACTCAGCAATTACATAGAGAGAAGTTGTAGATATAGAGCATGAATGTGATTTTTAACAAATATTGTGATAACACAACAATAAAAAATGGTATTGACACAAGACTATTTTTAAATTACTTTTAATATATAATTAAATATTTTTAAATTGTTGAATTTTAATTTTTCTTAAAATATTATAAAAATTACCTATACAAAACCCCTTAAAAATTATGTGTGTAACGTCCTCCTGTAACACTTAGTAGTTAGTATTTTATATTAAGAAGACACTATATGCATATTATAAAACATAAATTACTTGTCGAAAAAGGCTCGATTGTCTTCATAAATATTATTTTCAATGGATTTTGTGAAAGGTGTTTCAACTCTTATATTTAACTTGAACACCACAATTCTAATTTTAAGGAGCATATTAATTGTTTCTATATTGTTAACATTTTTATTTATTTATTAAACATTGTGTCTTCTTATTTATAAAAATATTTTTTTTTCTTATAAATTAGAAACCATAATATTTTAAACCTAGATTACACATAATATAATGTACAATGATTAAATGTAAAATACATATAGAAACATAAAAATGATATATCATGTCATATGTATACATCATAATAAAAGTTCATATTGTTTTATTTTCATAAAAATTTGGTAAAAATTATAAACATTAAGAGGATGTCGTATGCACGGTTGTAAAGGGTTATATAGGAAATTTAAAAATAATTTTAGAAAAATGAAAATCCAACAATTTAAAAATATTTTTAATACTATTTTTATTGTTGTGTAATCACGTTTGTAAAAAAAACATGTTTATTCATTTTACATGTTTATCAACTTCAAACTTTGTAAAAATATGAAATAAAAATAAATTATAAAGAATTCAATTATCTAGTGCTTACATATCTAAAATATGTGTATTTTTACACTTTTTATAAGTTGTTAAACATAATTTTTTTTTTTTTGATTTTTTAAATAACTAAATTTGAAAGTTAATATATCAAAAAAGGTACATAAGGCACTGATGTTTTTAACTATAATTTGTTTTTTATTTCAGATTTCGAATGTGTTAATTTGATAAAAAAATAAAATGCTAATACATGTTTTTATTAAAAATGTATAGGCCTTTTTTATGGCTTCTTAAGTACTTAATAAAATCAAATTGAAATATATAATACCAATTCTAGTTTATTATAGTTTTCTTTAAGTAGCTTTTCTGTTTTGAAATAGGCACTGGCAACTAATCGAGAAACTTCAGTTTCCATCAGTGCTGTTAATTTATTACTATATGGCCGTACACTATTTTTTGTATCTTCAGGAAATGACAATAATCCAATTTTGTCATTCATACCATATTGACGCACCTATCAAATTCATAGTTTGTTAAAAAATTATATTAATAACATAAATAATGAATACTTTAATACTTGAGAATTTGCAATTTTGGTAACTTTATCTAAATCATTTTGAGCTCCAGTTGTAATGCTGTTAAATACTATTGATTCAGCTACTCTTCCACCAAGTCCCAAACACATTGTTTCAAATAACTAAATAAAAAATATAATATATAATTTTAGTTAAATAAGAGAAAAATATATATTATAATACTCGTAATATATTATGTGAGTAAAATTAATAATGTTTAAATATTTATTCAAGGTAAAGTTGTGTTTAAAAGTTATTCAAGAACTAAGTATAAACTCTAAATAAATATAATTTTTTTTTTTTATGTATATTTAAATGTGGTAATATAGATAATTTATTGAAGTTAATGACTTTAAATGGACCATTTGTATAAATTACAAAAATCAGATTATTTAATACTTTGATTTATTTATTTGAAAAACATCTTTAGCAAATTTAAAAAATAACAAATACCTAATAAAAGAAAAAGACTTGTTTTATATATACACCTTTTAAAACACCTATTTCCAGTAGACAATTGAATCAAAAAGGTACTGAAGGAATGTCGTAAACTACGAAAAAAAAAAAAAGGTTATTTTTTTGTAGTTGGTAAAAATATTATATAAAAAGTTGACATTTTCACAACTTATGTATTTTATTATTATATGTAATGTCATTCATTTCCAATTTTTTTTTTATAGTAATATTTATGTATAATGCGTTGAGCTTCATTCCAAATTAAATATATTTGCCATCTAGTATACTACCAGATAAGTGTAATGTTTCCATCCTCTAATGACAGGATTTTTTTTTATCAAACTATCAAAAGTAGAACAGAAATAGAAATTATATCATTATTTAGACTAATAACTTAAGAATATGAGTGGTTTTTTGTTTTGTTTTTAGAAATACCAATTGGTGTATCGTTGAATAGAGAAAAATTTATTATGAAATAATTTGAAACAAAAATAAAAATTCAACAACAAATCGATATAATACGGTAAAAAAAACCTTTATCTTTATTTTATTGTATCTACTCCTCGTACTTTATACCTTATACTGCTAAAAAAAAAATATATAGTACATTATACAAACAACCATGTTGCCACAGATCATGCCGATCTTCCAGTATTTAACTGAGTGTATTATTGGGCTATAATTATAATAAGCAACTGTTGAGGTTTTATATTTATATTTATTTATTTATGTATATATTAGAATCTGGTGGAATAGAATACAATTTTCTCAGGCTTAATTTTTTTTTATTTTGCTTGTATGGTTTTTTAAAATAAATGTCATTTAATTTATTGAAATTTGAAAATAAAATAACGTTTAAAAAATGATTATTATTTTTAGTTCATATTTTATGATTGGCATAAATAACACTATAATGTAGATTTCGATAGTATTTTTTAAGTTGAAAATGATTCATTTTCAATAAAACAATAATTCTAATGAAACTTTTAGTGTAGTTAAACCCTTTTAAAATATTATATTCCTATCCTAATTAGGATATATATTATTATATAAATATTAAAACATACAGCTTGCTTTGAAATTAGATATCGTTCTGTAGGTGTATATTGAGCAAATCCTAAAGTTGCATTAGTTCTAGGTACAATTGTAACTTTTAAGAGAGCATCTGTAGTGGGCAATAACCATCCAACTAATGCATGTCCAGCTTCATGATAGGCCACAATTTTCTTTTCATCAGGAGAAATTGCATTAGATCGTTTTTCAGTTCCTCCAACAACACGTTCAACTGCATAGTCTAAATCTGCTTCTAATACTACTTTTTGGCTATTTCTAGCAGCATGTAATGCTGCTTCATTACAAACATTAGCAATATCAGCACCTAGTTAATATTTATATTCTATAATATATGTTTAAACAAATTAAATATTATATAATTAGTTGTTATTAATTAATTTACCACTAAATCCTGGAGTTAGATGGGCCATTTTTTGAGAATAATTTTTTGGTTCTTTATCTAATTTGATTTTCAAGTGTTGTTCAAAAATTTCTTTGCGTTCTTCTAATGTAGGTAGATCAATAAGAATATGACGATCAAAACGACCGGGTCGTAAAAGTGCCTATAAAAAACACAAAATTATTAAGTTATTTGCTAATAAACAAAATATAGCAAATAATTGTATACCCTATCTAATATATCTGCTCTATTTGTTGAGGCTAACATTAAAACTCCTTCTTTGGATCCAATACCATCCATTTCAACTAACAATTGATTTAACGTTTGTTCACCCTCATCTCCACCACCTTCTGGTCCTCTCGAAGATCTTTTACGACCAATAGCATCTATTTCATCAATATAAATTATACAAGGCGATCTTTTTCTACCTTCTTTAAACAAATCCCTAAAGTTTTTGATCATAAATTATATTTTACAAATGACAAATATAAATAATTCATATTTTATTGACTAACCGTACTCTAGCAGCTCCAAGTCCTCCAATCATTTCAATAAATTCAGAACCATTCATAGATAAAAAAGGTACATTTGCTTCCGTGGCAACAGCTTTAGCCAACATTGTTTTACCACAACCAGGTGGTCCTAAAAGCAATGCACCTTTAGGCACTTTTGCACCTAAATTCTTATAATGATCAGGTTTCTTTAAATAATCAACAAATTCCATGACTTCTTGTTTTGCTTCTTTAAGACCAGCAACATCTTTAAAGCGAACTCCTTTACCTTGACCAATTAATGGATCAACTAATGTATATTTTGCTCGTTTTATTTGTGACTACAATAATTGAAATTCAATATACTTATTTAAATATTTATTATGTATATATAGCTATAATACCTGTGTACATTTTATTTTTATATAATTATGTACCTATTTGAAATACTTACAAACATATCAAAACTGATTGGAGATTTAGCTCCCTTTGTACGACCAAAATAGGCCAATGCAAGAAGTCCAGTAACAAATAAAAATAAAATTAATTCTGGCGCATTAAGAGAACGATCATACACTACAGGTACTCCATAACCCGGTTTTATACCCAATTTGGTTTCGGCTTCTCGTAATTTTTGTTCAAATCTTTCTAAATCAGCAATATTCATATGGTAAGTTCTTTGATCAATCTGAAAAATTATTAAATAATTCTAATAGGTATGAAGTATTATATTTTTATAATTATTATTCTATAATCATACAGATTTATGATAAATAGTTTATAAAAGTGAAAATAAAGCTAAGTTATTTATTTATATTTACTTTTCGGCCTTTAATAATAGCACCTTCGTGTAATTTTATTGTTACAATATCTAAATCAGGCCGTGCAATTATTTCTTCAACTTCACCTTTAGCTAACATTAAGTGCACAAACTCATTCCACGATATATACCGCATATCCTAAAAAAACACATATATAATATTGTATATTTACCTAAATATATAAATTAAAATTTTTAAATATTATTTACCTCAGGATTTGAAGAATTAGGTAATAAAAGACTTATAAAATATAACATTATATACCCAGTAAATACACCCATCATAACTTTTATCATCATTGTATTTCTTGGATCATCAGAATTTTTATCATCATTTTCATTCTTTTGAGAATGGGTATATCTTAATATAACTTTGTTTGCAGAAGTTATTTCTTTTTTTATTGCTGTGTACTAAAAAATGTTCAATAAAATAAATATTAATAGTATTATATATTAGGTATCTATATAATATTATATTTATATAACAATATATATACTAGTAAAATATATTTGCATTTTATTGTTAAAAAGTCAGGTAAGTCCATGTAAATATATGCATGTTGTAAAATAACATGCACAATTGTAATAATTGTAATAATGTACTTATTATTTAATATTCTATTGGCTAGAATAATCTAAATCTTGTGATTTGTGATGACCATGGTATACACAGTATACTAAAAAATGTTTAATAAAATAAATATTAATAGTATTATATATTAGTTATCTATATAATATTATATTCAAATAACAATAGCTGTTTCAACATGTATGGCAATCGGAAAATAAATCTGTGAGAAATATTTATATACCTACCATATATACATAGATAATATAGAATGGATAGGCCATTTCTATAATGAATACTCAGGGATAAAGGTAAGGATAATTCCGATATTTTTGGATCAGTATTATTAAAAAAATATTGTATATATATATATATTGAATTTTACAATGCAAAACTAAACATATATAGATAGAAATGTTTCAAATTAAAATAGAAGAATGTGTTCAAAAACATTTCTATCCAGGTCCCAAATTCTTAAATTTTGATTTTGAAAGTGCAGTTATAGAAGTAATTGGTGTCTATATTAATATAAGAGGTTGTTTTTATAATCTAAATCAATGAACATACAAAAAAGTACAATAATTAGGATTATTTGTATACATTTATTATTAATTGTAAAAAAAATTATGAAAAATATGGAAAACATTGTGGGAATGATTGATGTACTTGCATTCCTTCCTCTGCAAAACAAATAATTTACCAGAAAGTCTTATGGATTTATTAGATTATTTTGTTATATTTATTTGCTTATTAATTTCCAGTATCAAAAAGGTTGGTCAAAAGCATTTTACATTAGGGAAACTAACGAGAAAAATTAAATTATTGCTGACCGAGTACAATTAGTAATGGATGCTGTTGGTGAACCAAAAACAAATATCAAAAGAAGAAATCAAACAATAAATGAATGTGAAAGAATTGGTCAAACAATTGAATGAAAATGATTAAAATATTGAAGAATTTTTGACTGACCATAGGTATCTTTTAATATAAGAAAGTGAGTAGGTAAACTAATTATTTATTTTTAATTTAATTAATTACATTTTGTATAACAAGTATAAGGTTTTATTTGCATCTATATTATTATATCTATATCTATATATTTTGTAAATGGTCATAGTTTTTAGTAATTGATAAATAACCTAACCTATGCAATGAGACAAAAGTGAGTATAATGGAGATATTTATTTTTACATTCATTTGTATTCAGTTTTAAAAAAGTAGTTACTTACGTTTCTAGATGTACATATTGGTGTTTTTTGCAAATAACTGCTCATGAATTTTGTACACCTTATTTCATTATGTTTAATGAAATAGTTACTTAGTAACTTTGGTTTATAAATTCGAAAATTTGACTTCGAAATAACATTTAACAAACTTAGACCCATTTTAAGTGTTCAAGAAATAAAATTATTTAAATTTTAAAACAATATTATTACTGTGTTATTACATAACATAAGTACATTTTCATAATTTCATATTTGTATATTATTCTATGATAATAAACACATTTTCTTATCAGTTTTACATGCATTTATGATAAAAATTACAGATATCAGAAAGATATCTGTGATAAAAATGGACCATCCTCAACAATAAAATATCTCGATATAAATAATTTTAATAATCTGTAATATAAACCTATGCATAAATATTTCTAAATTTTATTTTAAATTGATTTTGACTTTCAAGTAATTAAAACTTTAAAATAATAGTACCTACCTAATAAATAAATACGTTGTCTTATAAGAAAATGAAATTAATTACTCGTGCTATTTGTAAACTAAGTTCAAGTCATAAAATTCAAAATGTTCGTTCAAAATTCACCAAAGCAACTGTATTAAAAAATATTAACGAACCATTGGTTCTTGAAGATTTCAAAATAGCAGATAATCTTAACGAAGGCCAAGTATATTATACAACTAACTTTTTATTGATTACTTATTTTTAATAAATTAATTGTATTTTAGCTTAGGATTGCTATTAAGTATTGTGCTGTAAATATGTCTGATGCTTTAATTTGTTCTGGATTATCCGAAGTTAAATCACAATTGCCATTAGTTCCTGGTTTCGAAATTGTTGGTGAAGTAATAGAATCTAAAGCGACTAATAGTGACGAAGAAGAAGAAGATATTTCAGTAGGTGATAGAGTATTGGTTTTAAATAAAGAAATTATGGGAGGATTTGCCGAAGAATGTATTGTTGATGAAAAAGTATGTAATTTGGATTTATTATGCATACCATTTTTAAATGATCATATAATTTAAGTCTGAGTTTCTAAACATACGTTTAGACACCTTATATTCCCGTTATCTAATATTGATTAAATACTTATTTAATATTTTACTGCAGAATAAGTTACATAAGTTTAACTTCTTCTGTGATCAAAACATCAATGTATAACTGAAAAATGTTAAAAAAAATATAATTTCAGATGAAAAAAGTAGGTAGGTATAGTAAACGATATTAATAACAAAAAAATGATATTAACAAAAAAAAAAAAAAAAATGTACCTACATAAGTTTATAAGTTATTTTGTGAAAGTTTAGGTTCAGTTGCAAAATTAAGATTTAGATTTAGTACATACAATTTACCATTTAATTTTCAATTAGCTTAAAAGTAAATTCATAAATGTATATTGTGTATTTTTTAAAAGAAATATTGTTTAAGTTATATTATTTTTTAATGTAATATTAAATTTTATATATATATATATATATATATATATACATAATATGTATTTATATAAAATAAAAGATATATGGTATATACTTTTAAATATATTTTATTATATAATAGTCAATAAGTTGAATTTTTAACTTATTATTTCATGTTTAAAAAAAAAAATTACTTACCATTATTTTTGTTATATTTTATACTATTTTTTAGTTCTATGATCCTAATTTGTTTATGTTTAGGATGTTTTTGGAATACCTTCAGAGTTATCTTATGAAACAGCCGTATCTATTGGAGACAGTTATGCAACAGCATTAATAGGATTAGCCCGTCGTGCTAGCCTAAAAAAGGATCAAACTATTTTGGTAACAGCTGCTGCTGGTGGTTTAGGTTTAGCTGCAGTTGATATAGCTGCAAATATGTGTAAAGCTAAGGTAATGGTTTCTATATAATATGCTAAATCTAAAAAATAGTTATTCAGTTTTAATATTAAAGGTTATTGGAGCTTGCCGGTTGGAAAAAAATACATCTATTGTACGAGATAAAGGAGCATTTATTTCGTTTGAAATTAAAAATCCCCAATCTATGTGCAAAAGAGTATTAAAAGAAACTGAAAACAAGGGAGTTGATGTGGTGTTTGATGCAGTTGGTGGAGAAATTTTCCCATCAGCATTAGATTGGTACCTATAATAATATTTTATACATTAACATGAATAATTTTTTAAAATATGTATCATCTTATATGGTTTTTATTTCAGTGTTGGTCATGAAGGAAAAGTAGTAGTAGCGGGTTTTACATCGTTACAACTTCCTCAGTTAAATGTTAATGAACTACTGGGCCGCCCTTCATTTAGTTTAATCGGTGTATCATTGAACAACTATCGTACACATTCAATAAATATATATAGGTAAATATTAGTATGTTCAAATTTAAAATATCTTAAAGATAAAATATTAAGCGTTAGAGCACTGCTCGGGCCTAGTTTTTGAAATCTAAGCCCACCTAAAATAAAATTTAAAAAAAAAGACCACCAGGCCCAGTCTAAGTGAAATATTTAGACAACTCAGTTGGTAAAATAAAATATATATTATATTTTGTTATTGTAGAATAGTTGGACAATAAAATAAGATCATGTATATTTTGAATCTAGGACAAAATCCTCCAGAGATAAAATAAAATGAATAAAAACCAGTGGTGAAGTATCAATATTTAATCTGAGTAGATAATTTTTTTTAATACCACTCCTATACTACTGACCCCTCCATATTATTATTTATTTTATTAGGTACCTAATACCTAATAAAATGGTAAATAAATTTGGTGGCCGACCCCAAATAATTGGGAGAGAAGGCGAAGGAGAAGAAGATTTTATTAGGTACCTATTATTGCCCAAAAACACATTTTTCCTTCAAATGAATTTTTTTATTCTTTCATTATTTACATTATAAATTATAATGTGTAAAATTTGATGAATACAGTTGCTAACACATTAAACTTTTTATACTACACACAATTTTAGGGGCTGCCAAAGATTGAAAGGGGTTTTGTGACGAAAACAATATAATACTTCATAGTTATACTAAAAAGTATTAACACTATTGTATAATAGAGAAAAAACATGCCAGACATAATATTAATGAAAATAAATATAATAACATTATATTTTTTATTATCTATATATTTCATTATTATATTGTTTGACGGTTTTATTTTACAAGTGGGTATTTAATATATTTCTAAACCCCTTTGCATCACATTATTTTATTGTTTTATTTTTTTCATGGGGATTTTTCCTACTTTTTTAATCCTGGGGGGATATTGTCCTACCAAAAATTCATATGGAAGGATTTTGTCTGTTTACCGTATATTTCATATTGATTACCAAGGTATAAGTAATAAAATAACCAAATGTTTTAAATATATATTTACAACATTTTATTTTGAGCATATGATGAAGTGACCAAATTTATTTAGTTAAAAACATTTATATTTATTAAATATTACGTTAATAAATATTAAATGTGATAGAATAATATGAATTATGTATGAAGTATTATACAAATTTAAATATATTGTATGTAACTAATATAATGAATGCATTGGCGAAGCATCATAAGAGATAATGAGACAATGCTTTTACATTTGAAGAATTATTAATAAAATATTTAATTTTAAAATGAAGAATTTGGTATAAATGTCAATGGAAACTTGATTTTATTTCAAGTAATTTGTTTCCTCTTACTCACTACGTATTCTCTATGTAATTTGTTTCCAATCTTTCAAAAATTATATACAATTAATAGACGTAAAGACTCCAACCCAAAGTTGTCTTTCATTACTATATGTGGTCATACGTTAGTGGTATAGCGAGTGTGCAAGGTATGGGAATACGCAGAGTAACGTTTGTAGGAGACAATGTCTCCAGTATTTACTGCTTATCGTTTTTGTAATTTTGCACTTTGGAGACCATTTTCCACCCCACTACCTACATTGGAATACAAAGCGCCAATATTTATTGACAATTTATTTATTCGTATGACATAACACTAAATTACACTATACTAATAACACTAAATTAAATTAAATTAAATTAGATTAATTGTTACAATTAATATAAATAGATATTTACAAGTTTAAGCATAATATCACAATAAATATCATGTATATCAATTAAATTTCAACATCCGGAGATTTCAGCCAGGCCACTGTCTCAGGGGTCTCTTTGATGAAACCCTCCAGATCACCATCGTATCTTCTTAACTGACAGTCCAATATTAAGTGTTGCATCTATTGCACATCTCCGTCGCAGTCGCACTTTGAGCTGTCGTTCAACCTCCATTTGTACATGAGTTGCATCTTATCCAGTGCGTATGCGGTTTAGTCTCACCCAAGTTTTTCTAGGGAGATCCATGCCTAGAACTGTAGTGGGTATATTATCTAGACCGATGCCTCCTAGTTTCTCTCTCATCCATTTATCCTACTTCCCGTATGGGGTAGTTTTCATCTACTCGGTGATGGTCTGACTTCTTTGAAGAAAAGGTTTCCGAAATTTGAATTTCGGGTTTGTTATTCCGTCCATGTGTATTGGTAATTCCTGGTGCTTATCGATTTTCTCCTTTCTTTTAGCATACTATTTTGTCTCTTGATATGGGGGGGGGGGGTTCTATATTGGACAAGGTAAGGCAGCAATTGAGTTTGTACTCAATACTATGCTTGATATTGTTGATGTTCTCAATGAGGTACCTGCTAGTTTGTTGATGAGACTAATCTTGGTTTGAAGTTTTGCTGCTACTTTATGCAGGTGCGCCTTATAACTGAGCACCCGGTCTAATATGATGTCAAGATACACTAGTTTTTCATTTTTAATTCTTTTATCACAAAAGTAGACTGTTATATCCTTATTGGCTTCTCTGTTCTGGTGGAACGCTGGTGGTATAGTTTTGGATAGGTTCGGAATGAGCCTCTATTTCTTGAAGAATAATTGTTCTAGTAGTGATAGGTCTAATGTCAGGATTCTTTTGACCGTTTCTAACTTTTTATCTTGCGCTACTATACATATATCATCAGCATAAGTGAACAATTTGGAATATGTATGTGGTATATTATGGGTATATACATTGAAGAGGGTTGGGGCTAGAACAGAGCCTTGGAGTAAGCTGTTGTTCAATAAACAAGTTTTGCTTTTTTGGTTTCCTAGAAAGACTCTGAAATGTCTATTTCCAAGGCTGGCTCTAATGTATTAGATTAGGCGTGGACATGAGATAGAGATAATGTTTGCTAGTTTCCATAATAAACCATCTTTCCACACTGTTTCATATGCTGCTGAGAGATCGATGAAGGTAGCTCTGGACTTTAGTTTATCATTATATCCCATTTTTATATGAGATGTTAAGGCCAAGACTTGGTTATAACAGCTTCTGTTGGGTCGGAAGCCTGCCTCGTGGATTGGAATGTGAGGTTCTATGAGAGAGGATATTTTTTTTAGGATTAGTTTCTCCATGAGTTTCAATAGCACACTGAATAAGGCTATGGGGCGATAACTGGCTAAGTTATCAGTTGGCTTTCTTGGTTTTAGGTGTGCAATTATATTTGCTGTTTTCCAACTTTTAAGGATTTTTCCACTTTTGAAGATTGCATAAAGAACATTTTTTAGCCACATGTGGGCTTTTGGGCCTAGGTTGTGTAGAAACTCCATGTGTATTTTATCCCTCCCCGGTACTTCACCTTTTTTTAGTTCACTGATTGCGTTCACTGATGTCGTCTATGCTGAATATACGGTATATAGCGTTATTTGGGGTAAAGCTATATACTACAAGTTTTCGTTTGTAGAAATTTGAACCTCGTGTTTCCGTGTTATCACTTCCGCGTATTTCTGTGTGAATAACTATTTATTATTTTATTTTAGGTACCTACTATGTGATTATACTCTATAATTTGTATTTTGTTTTCTTAATAAATGAATACTTATATAGATTTTGTTAATTTTATATTTTAAAAATTGATTTTATTATAGAGTGGAAGACTAATTTACTACATATTGTAAAATAAACTATTTTATATGAACAATTTGTTTTTCAACGTATTATTTGAGTAGGTACTGAGAATTATTATTACTAATCATGAACATTTTATTAAGGTAGGTGGTATGAATTTTTTTTTTTAATTTGTCCACCCATTTTGTTTATACACACTTCGCCACTGAATTCATACAATCATATCATCTATATATATTTCAATGTATGTACCTACCTATATAAATATAAATTTTTTTTAAAAGATTACAGAAGAGTTTTGTATTTTTGTTATAGGTAATACATTTAATTTGTTTATTTTGACAAAAAATTCCTGTTCGTTTAATATAAAATAACTGCTTCTGCCCAGTCCAAAAATTATTTCTTAATACCTAGTCTGATCCCAGTACTATACCAGCAAAGTCCAAGCCCAGTTCTAGAACTATAAAGTATAACCCACTTCATACAAGACTGCTAGGTATTAACTAAGTAAAAAATATTTAGGAAATAGGATTTAATTGAAAATGATTTAACATTTTTTCTTTTATTAAATTACATTTAAATGCATTCAGAACTACTAATAGTATTTTAAATTGTTGTGAAAATTGCCTTATTCAAGTACCTATAACACACTATACAACTAATTAAACAGAAATCTAAAATTAATTTATTTTTCATACATTTTCAAATATAATTGCATTTTTTTTTAATATTTGTTATACCTACTATAATAAAACTTTGTGTTTAAAAAAATTGAATATATGCAAAAACATTTAAATGTTGTTTAATTTTGTCAGTATCTCATGGTATTTCTTTTATTCTAATGCATCAGTAAAAACGTAAATAAAAAAAATGTTTAAGATTCTATTAAATATTTTTTTATTATTTAAATTACAATATTTTAATGATTTTAAATTTTAAACAATTTTACGATTTAACTCATTATATTTTATTTTCATTAATTTTTTTTCTCGTATCAGACATATACAATATTGATATAATACAAATAAATAACATAAATATAATATAAAATAAATATAGTACAATATATAATGATTTTTATATATAACTAAAATATAAATATTTTTATTCATGAAATTGTATTTATTAAATTATTTTAGGAATAAAACTCTTGCATTACCTATCTCCTGCATGCTTACATACTTACATACTTAGATAATATACAATGTTTTCATCTTTAAATTTCATAATCGATCAATTTATTCAAATATTAGAAATTTTAAAACTATCAATTATGTGGAACAAAAAGTTCCTATATTATCAATTAAATATAAAATAAACTAAAGACAGTAAATACAAATGTCAAATATAAGAGCAATAAACATTCACTTTTACAAATTTATGATTTTTCATTGTAGTATTAATTCATACAATATAATCAAGTTGGTAAACAAATCTATTTGTTCAAATTAAATTATAGTCATACATTATTTAAAAATATATTAATTAAGCAATATTTTTATAAATACAAAAGTGCCTAATCAGTACATATGAATATAAAATTAGTCAATAGTTATTATAAATTAAAGAAAAATCTATTTTTAATTGTAATTTAAAAATATGTGTATAATATGTAGTTATCATTTAGTATTTTATAAAAATCACTGAAATTAGTTATGTTGGAATTTGATTTGTTTTTTTTTTATAAAGGGTGAAACCAACTTTATTTTTGAAGAATATAGTTATTATAGTAATAACCATTTTTTTTTTTTTTGTATTTTGTTGAGACCAGAGAATTGGGTATAATTTTGGTGGTTATGAGAAAAGGGCTATTTAAGTAGGTATCTATTATGTAAGCATCTAGGGGATGGGGGAGTCTGCAATGTGTTGACATTTGCTAAAAAGAATGATAAAAAAAGAAATTTTTCTGAATTTGGCAAAGAATTTTTGATGAATTTTTCTTAATTTTGAGCTATTTATAGCAATTTTAAATTTTGAAGTTACGTGTCATAAATTATTTAATTTTAGGTTTTAAGACCCGAAAATTGTATACAAAGTTAGATTTAAGTTGGAAAAATCAACTACTTCAAGTAGTGTTATTCACAATATACATTTTGAATACTTAAGAGAAAAGAGGACAAGTTGATGTCATTTTTGGTAATCCTCTCCTTTCTTGGCGTAAGTCCTATTTTACAAATATGGAACAATTTTTATAATTAGGTATTTGGCTAAACGTCAAACATGTTCAATGTGTCATTCAGTGTCCCGCAAGGAGTGCATTTGAGTCCTTTTCTTTTTATTGTATTTATAAACTCAATTAACTTAAATTACTAAATTCCTCTTTCACGCAGGTGACATTAAAATTTCTTTTAGTATTGACTCCCCAAATTTTTTTTTTTTTTTTTTTTTCATATGGCGTAAATATATTGGTGAAAAAAGAGCCTGTTAAACATAAAATTAAATTAACAAAATAGGTATAAATAATTGACAAATACTAAGGTATCTAGTGATACCAAAAACAATTTACAAGACACTCGGAAGTTAACAATAACAATAATAATAATAATAATAATAATAATAATAATAATAGTACAAATAATTTTTTAAAGACGAACGTGAGTCTTAGACAGCCAATCCATTGGTTATCCTCCCCTAATAGCTATCATATAGATTATAGTACTTCAAATCTGAACTAGACATTTTTTATTTTTGGCTACAATGTTTAAAACTTACGTTAAATCTAGCTAGATAAGTGACATGTCATGTCTTATTGTATGCTCCTATTGTATCAATATTTCCCGAATAAATTTGCTCTTGAGCGTGGTTATAAAGATAAGTAGAAGTCTGGCATACCTGTATAAGTCTATGTACTATGGCTAAGGGTGAACAACGGATTAAACGTGTTCAAAACAAATACATTTATATTTATACATCTCTTACATTGCCAAAATCGAACACCCTCAATACGATTATTCCATTGTGCGGGTTCTCACAAACATTCCTACCTACTGTATATTCCCGGCGCCTTTGATGCGGACTACAATATTGTATTTCTTCCGTCCTTATAAGAGGACGATACGCTACGTTCAAAACACGACGGAAAACACCTTCACGCACTTCCAATAGTACACATTGTATAATAATTGTCGTAGAAAAATGATTTTGAGTATTGAAATAAAGGCGAAAACTTGAAACTATTTCATAGTTATATATATATATCAGCTTTTTGCGATTAATTAATTCTACCGCATGTTCTATAAATGTTTGAAAAACATAAAAAAATATTTTATTTTCAAAAGTTTATAGAACATAGTAGAATTAATTAAACGCAAAAAGCTAGCGTACGATAATAGTTTATGTTTTCTCATCTTTCTATTGATACCGAAATCGTTAACCTACGATAATTACATAACAAAAAATAATACGGCTATTTTTAGATTAATTTTAATATGTATTAAAATATTTTCAAATTGTTGAATTTTCATTTTTCTTAACATTTCATAAAGTCGGCCTATACAAAACCGCTTAAAAATCGGGTGTGTAGCATCCTCTTAAGAGTATACTGTACACCCATTTTAACGGTATTAAAATACGTTCACGCTCTATAACTACAACTTCTCACTTAGTAATCGCAGAGTCAAAATTTATACAAAATATGAAAGATGAGAATATTTACTATACCGTAGCGTGGAGTTTCTTTTATTTCTTTTTTTAATTTAAAAATTTCACGATTTTCAATCACGAATTTTAGGCTTTCAAAAAAACATACTGAAAAACGCTACGGCATAGTAAATATTCTCATCTTTTATATTTTGTATACATTTTGACTTTGCGATTATACAGAGAAAAGTTGTATTTATAGAGCGTGAACGTGATTTTTAACAAATATCCTGATAACACAAACATAAAAAATGGTACTGACACATGGCTATTTTTAAATTTCTTATAAAATATAATTAAATGTTTTTAAATTCTTGGATTTTCATTTTTCTCAAGATTTCATAAAAATGGTCTGTACAAAACCCCTTAAAAATCGGGCGTATAGCGACCTCTTAATGGTTCTTTTGATGCTCCTAACCTCGACGATCAATAATAACAGGCCGAAAAGTTCAAATCTATATATAGATTTTAAATCCAACTACAAAGTTCCACAATTTTGTCTTTTCTTTTTTTTCTTCTTCTTCTTCTCATTTACTCTGCTTCACCTTTTGTTTTAATAAACTGCCGTCCAAATTCAGGGTTATTTAGGTGAAAGTGTATTTATATTTTATATTAATATTGTTGTTTAATAATAATACATCTTTGTCACGTTGTTAAATTGTGTTAGATTGTGTTAGAGATAGAGCGAACCCAGGTCATTGTTTCTAGGACCTGTTTAAAATAAATCAGAAAACTTTATTTATATCAATGTTACGACCCGGTTCAAAAAGCCGGCTAGTGTAGGAAATAGCCAGGCGACTGCTTCTTAACTAGATAAGATTAGGTATAGGTATCGACAGTCCCTTTAATGAAAAGGAGACTTGTTGAAAGTTGTGGAGCTCTGGGCATTTGTTTGAATTTATTGGAAATTTATTTCTTAATTATATTTATTTTTTCTTCGAACATTTGCACCCCTTATAGTTCGTTTTTGTACTAGCACAGTAGCTGATATTAGAAGTGAACTTGAATTTATAAAAAAAATTATTAATTAAATCAATTATTATATTAATGTGTTTATGAGCAAAAAAAAAACTGAATTTAATTACCTAAGCAGTAAAAATCGTGTATCTTGTTGATATTTTAGCAAATGTTTAAATATTATCTGAAGCGTATAGAAAACAATCAAATTGTTCGCATCTCACAACGAGTGTGGATAATTTTAAATTTAGATAGAGCATTAGAAATTTGTAATTAAGTTCCTACTAATTTTATGTTTTATATTGAAGAAGTTAGTTATTCATTAATCGCTGAAGTTTTTTCTAATTTTAAAAATATAAAATTTCCTAATAATACTACACAAATTGTCGATTTAAAGTTTGGAATTGTTTTTCTTGAAATGAATTCTTAAAAAATTCTTTGAACGAAAAAATAAAATGTTTCTTTCAACTACCAGATCTTTATATTTTTATCATTTTTTTTTTGTCAAAATAAAATTTAATAAATATTTTAGGATATTTTTAAAGAATATTTTCCATTAACTAGTCAAACCTAGAATTACTGTTAGTGCTAAGGCCTATCTTAAATAAAGGTCAAACTAAATTTCTATGTATTTTTTGAGTATGGATTTAAAAAGGGATTATGGTTTCTAAACAAATTTATGACGTGACATTTATCAGAATTCAGTGTAATATAATATATATGTATATAAACCTAAACGACAAACTCTTGTGACAAAAATGTTGAGCTCAGATTGTGGAATAAGACACTTATCGGTTGAGTTAATTCTAAAATAAATTTATAAATTATATACATTACCTATACATATAAATATATTTGTAAATATATATTGCTATTTTTTTATTTCTTAAAACAGGCCCATACCCATATCCATACCGATACCCTTTATAATAAAATATATATATACTTTCAGACGAAGCCGAGCATCATGATTAGTATAGTATTATATATTATTAATTATTATGTTGTTATTCAATGCTTTATTTTTACAGACAATCTGTCAAAGATGTACTAACCATGTGTAAAATGGGCGTGATAAGTCCAAATATATCAGAAGTATTAAAACTCGAACAAGTAAATGAAGCTTTAGAACATTTTTCAACTGACAAAAGTAGTGGTAAAATTTTATTAAAAGTTGCAGATTGATTAGTAAGTAATTAGTATTTATTAATAAATACAATTTTCTGTGGAAATTGTTTAAATTGTAATGTACCTATTTGATATTTATATACGTATAATAAATATTTAAATACATAATACTGTTTTATTTATACGAGTATATTTTATCCTGATTTCTAATGTACTCATATGATATTAAAATGATAACATTGTCTGTCTATTAATATGATATCAAGATATTTTATTTAAATTTACGTTTTTGGAGAGAGTGAATGGTAGTTATTATAGAATGTTGTATTGACCCTTGATCGGTTGTTCAGTGTTCTAACATATTAATACGATGACCTATAACCCATTAAAGTAGGAAGTGAAAGTACAAAATTACATTTTAATATTTATTATCATTTTCGACTTAATTTTCTAAAAAAGAAAACTCAAGTTTAATGTGTATGTAGAATTGAGTTACTTTATTTATTTTCAGTCAAGGGTACCAATTCGAAATCAATACTATGAAGTATATATAAGCTCTCGGTATAATTTTTCCCAAAGTGTAGGTCAAGGTGAATAGGTACTGAAGATTAAATATTGAAATATTTTATTACCTATGTATTATTATATTGACGCTATTTACCAGAAAATACATAAATAATTTAACCTTGAAATATTATAATCAATAAATTTAATATTTTCTAAATTTTATTTCAATCGAGGAAAATGTATTGCGATTTTAACCAATAATTTATAAGTTATGACTTATGAGTATTAATAAGTTTTGGTTATTTTTATATATTATATTTATATACATGAACAAATATTAGTGCATATATATAACAATTAAGGGTATACATATATATTATAGTTATAGTTTTTTCACTTAGATGTGAGTGTTTTAATTTTATTAAAAATAAATTCGATTTCACAAAAAATATTTACTTTTATTTAGTATTTCGCATAGGTATAATCATTTATAAATATTAGTAGATACCATGTATATTATAATGTAACTATATAAACAATATACGTATTATTTTAACGATATGTATTATATGATAATCTTCAGTACACAATAATAGGTACTTTATCAATTTTACATTAATTTTCACGCCTAGGTACTACATAATCTTAGTTCCGAAAATAATAGTTTAAACAAATAATTAATAAATATATACAGGATATATATGTAAATATATATATAAAAATGAACAATCCTCAGAAAGCATATTTAATATTAAATATAGTTATTTTATAAATAATACTTTATAGGTAGGTACACCTATTTGTTATATTTTTCGTCCTTAAAAGTTTAAATAGTAGTTATCTCGAACAGAACCGAAAGGAACAGGGAAGTGGTGTTTTAGGTTCGTGACGACACTTCATCAAACTGGAATGGAGTCGGCTGCAGTTCTCAACATTTTGTAATGTTTTTATCAATAATTGTATATGAATAAAACATGTTTATTGTTATAAATTGTTATTTATATTATTTAGATTTCATGATAAATATTTTTCATAATTCTTATCAATTTTTTAATTAATATTCTATCGTAATATAATACTATATGAAGAAATATTGATACTTTTAGTTGAAAATTGGTTAGCGCCAATAATTTCACTGACCTTAATTTTTTAGAAAAAAAATACCATATTTCGAAATAATATTGAATATATTATTTTATATTTTTGTTAATAACTTCAAAATCGTTTTTTTTTAATTGAAATTAGAGCACGAATAGTTAAATTTATTTCAGTTTATCGATGTTTGGGTCTAACTTTCTAATTTTATAATAAATTATCAATTTTTGAAGTCTAAAATTCATACACAATTCTATATAATATTGTCTACAACAATAAAAAAATCTGAACAATCGAACTATTTGGAAGTCAGTACTCAGTGGAAATATTTTAGTTCTTGCCTCAAAATGTTTAGAATATATTTTTCTGTACCACGTCTAACTGTTATTTAAAATAATTGAATCAATTTTAGTTTTTTTCAATATCTACCTTATAGCTTATTTACATACAGCATTACAAGCATACAAGTTCGTCTACAGACGTTATTTTATTGGAAAAATTCACAACATTCTGAATTTTATAAAACTATTTTTCATATTTTCGACAATGATTATAATATTATAATGTCTTATTTTCATACCTACACACACACATATATATATAAATAATTAAATTTTATCAAATATTTTGTACCAACAACTATATTTTTTGAAATACTCAGATCGGGTTTACATTGATTTTTAAATGTAGAGATGCAGACGAAATTCTATACAAATTCATAAATATCTATATTTAAATATTTGTATCGCCTTTTGGATTACATTTTTTTGTTTTATTACATAACTTTATTTATTTAAATTTAACTAACTTATAAAAAAATTAATTTATGTTTGAATGTATCTGACTGCTAGAGTGTGAGAACGAAGCATATACAGCCAGAAGCAGATTATTGTATAACTTTATGGACTTATGGTTGTGATATGAAAAAAATTACATCTCTTCAAAATTAAAAATCTGTGAGCTGTCCAGATACAGATGGTGAAAGTTGGTCAATTGTAACTTTGATCCTTTCTAACTTCAGACAGAATAGGTTATTAAAATATTATTGTACGTTCGGTATAATATTATTTTCCGATTCCTAACAATTTTCTGTATTTTTCCTCTACGTTTAACCTTAATTATTAAGGAAACTACTAAGAAAATCAAAAATTGACTTCTACAAAAATGCGAAACAAAATATAAATTTTCCATCAGAAAGCTCTGTACGTATCGTAATGTGTACATTTTAAGTCTCTGGCTGGACTACTTTCCGATTTATAACAATTTTCGGTCATATTTTGGTAGTTTTCCTTTAAGCTAAAGAATTTTTTTTTTTTCTTTAATCGGCATATATTTACTGATTGACGAGTTGTAAATTTTATCGACCACAAGCCCTCACAAATTTTTCCTATCATCTGTCCTGATCTTGAGTATTATATTATTATTTATTATATCACTCGTGCTGAATTCGATCGCATAACTATTATGTTCTGTGGAATAGTGTTGTGCATTGTACCTAGACGAAGTGTACCGGCGTGGAAAACTCGGACAGGCTCTGACCGGAATCACCATTGTTTACAAACAACACAAGGAACACGACTGCTCTTCATTTAATTACAAATTTCATAATTATTACGCGCGTATAATATAATAATAATTATATTAGGTATCGTCACCGCTGGTGGGCGATTGTAAACTCTGCCCCCCCCCCCCATAAAAACCTTTTTTTTCTGTTGTAAATTGCGGGGCTCCTATTTATTCTATTTATTTCGTTCACAATAAAAAAAAAAGTACCAATATATATTAACATATCATGTCCTAACATGTCTGCCTAATATACGTACTTGTATTATATAATTTATTATTATAATTTCAGCTTCGATCACCAAAAATGGTATATAAAATATGTATTGTAAATTTAGTCCGGTAAAGTATAGGTAGTAAGTATAAGTAAGTATAAATATATAGACATACACCGAGACTGGTTCATATAGTTGGAGGGAAAGAAAACCATATTTTATCCAAAATTATAATATATATATATATATATATGTGTACCTACTACCTATATTATATTATAAAATGTATAATGTATACAAACTTATTTTATATGTCATATTTTAAAATTCACTTACGTAGATAATTTTTTTTTTTTTGTTTTAATTAGTATTTACTATTAATTTAAGAAAAAAACCATTCATTAGGAATTCGCCAAAGAGAGCATGTCCTTCCCCTTCCCTACCTCCCAAATGGCAATATTAATTGTAATTGTATTAATTACTGTAATGAAACCGTCTAGGCCTTTTCTCCCTCTTAAAATCTAGCTCTGGATTCACTATAGTGAAATTTATTATTGATATATATATATACAGGGGCGTGACTAGTGAGGGGCAACTTGCCCCCTCCCCAACACAGTTACTTCAGTCAGTCAAATCGGATTGTCAGCCGGCTAAATTGTTATGCCCAATCTGAGAGTCAGTAATGGACAATGGTATATCAGAAAACAGAAAGAAGTTTTTTTTTTTTTTTTTGTGCTTATTTACGTTTTTAAGGAAATATTTTAGGAAAACGATTATAAATTAGCTTTTCAGTCGGCCAAATCGATTGTGCCAGTAAGCCAAATTGTATGACTTATTTTTTTTTTTTTTGCTCATTCAAACAGAAAATTCAATCAGTTCACAGTTGGTCAAATTAAATACACTGTCCACCCCCCCCCCTAAAAATATATATCGTACGTACATATTATTGCAGCATATATATATAAGTATAATATACGTGTGCAGTGGCGTAGCCTGCAAAGAGGAGATATTCAAACCCCTTTCCCTCCATTGCTTATTTTCATACGTTTTAACCAAATAAATAATGTATTATAATTTATACTTTTTTAATTTAATTTGTAAGTTTTTTTGTACATACACCACAGAACCTGGTCTTTGAACGGTCCAGTATATGTATGTACGCGAGCATTGAGCAACGAACCTAACAAAAAACGTATAAAAAACCTATAGTTTAATTTATACTTGAAACACCCATTGCATAATCCTATGGGTATACGCCACTACTGTACGTGTGCACATTGTAACATCGTACGTAACCCTACATTATACTTTTACAAGGGTTGACCCGTCGAAACTATATATATGTGTTGGGGTTGCTGTAAATATAAGTAGGTATATAGCTTCTGGCCGTTACGAGCGCGAGATCGAACGCGCGGTCGTGGAGGAGGAACCGCCCGTGGACCGCAGTGTGACCGCGACCGTGAGAGTACACAACCTTGACGGAAGTCAACCGGAGCGTTAAATAAAACAATGCGCAGCGCGTTAAAATAATGTTTTCAGAACGTATCGCGGTCCGGGAGACTGTATTGCGAAACGATATTATTGCCCGCGCATTATCGTACTTATTATTTACGATAAGGCTTATACTTATATACTATATTATATTATGTGTAATGTCGTTGTACGATTGTGACTTTAAAAAGCGGAAACGATACGGCTAAATATCTAATATAATAATAATAATAATAATAATAATAATAATAATAACGAGAAGATATTTAGCCATGATGGGTATATTATTATAATAATATGCGTATATACTATACGTATTATTACATTGTAACGATAATGTGCGATTGGCGGGCGTGGTCACACTGTCGAAGTTCACGAGTCGCCGCCGCGGCGCGCAGGGACCGCCGCCAGCTGCTGCAGCGGACGTTACCCCTCTGACTCATTGCTGTCGGTTGCGCGCGCGATGTGTGACCGGTTGGCCGCTCTCGACGGGCTCGTGCTGCCCGCCGCGGTGGCCAGGTCGACGCCGTCGTCTCCGAACGCGTACCGGGCCGTCGTCCAACAGCAGCAGCTAGAGAAGACCGCGTCCGTACCGGACCTGCAGCAAAAGAAGCGCGGCGAAGGCGATGAACGGGCCTCGGGCGACGGGCCCGCGGCGGCAGAACAGCGTGCCGCACCGGCGTCCGCGTGCGGTGCCGACTCCAAATCGGACGGGTGTCTGACCGAGACCGGTCGGACACCCGTCACCAGTCTGAGCGGCACTTTCTTCACGCCGCCTATAAAGGTAAGCGACGAAATCGGTCCTTGATTTATATGCATGTGTATATTATATACACATTATTTTCGTCGAATTGATTTTCGTAATGAGTGTGGGGAAAACACTACTTTCAACGGTGACACGTCCTGACTCCAAACCACTCAAAATGGTGGTCTCACCCAAGCCTTCATCCTTTTTTGGAGTTTTGAAAAAAAAATTATCCATAAATTTGTCAATTTTTTTCCAAAATTTTAAAGTGGGACGGTACTAGGATGCTCGTCTCCAAATGCATCTATTACTGTCAATAAAATACCATTTTTTTTTTTTTTTTTTTGCCATATAATATTATAATAAATGGGCGCTATAGGCATCTAATAACTATATAGATATACACGAAAAAGCAATAATTTAAACGTGAAATATAAAAGCACAATATATTATGTGCCTATAAATTTAATATTAGGTAGCCATATTATACATTATTTTGAATACTTATAATTAATTTTTTAAAGAAATAATAATCCTTCACTCGTAGTTCGTGGTTTCGTACACATTTTTAAAGATGCTTATAGCACACATGCAATTTTTAAGGGGTTCTGTATAGGCAATTTGTATGACATTTTAAGAAAAATAAAAATCTTATTATTTAAAATTATTTAAGTACATTTTAAAAGTAATTTAAAATTAGATCTGTGTAAGTACCACTTTTTATTGTTGTGTAATCATGATATTTGTTAACAAAACTGTTTTGCAAGAAAAAAAGACAACTGTATAGAACACAAATAATTATATCTACAATAATGTGTCAAAATTTTATTTCTTAATTACAACTATACAGCCCGAGAACAACTTTTGTTCACAAAACAGTTTTTTACGATAAAATAACGCATGTGTAGCATCCTTTTAATGATTAATTTTTCATGGATTCATATTGAACATATAGTATCCAAGAAAAATGTGCATTTGATACAACCAATTGGGATACATTTTAGAATATATATATAGATAGGTATAAGTTTTGACATTATTTCGCGTTTATTCATTATATGAACACGGATAATGGGTAGGTATATAACAAGTCAGTGCAGGCGGTGATCGAGCTATCGTCCCGTCCCCATAGGCCATTATAATATTATATTAGTCCCAACGATATTTTTTGTACGTCGTTCGAAAAAGGGGCTCAATAGCGTGAGTAAACACCATCAAAATAACAGATAGACGAAATGGTTGTAAAAAAGTCTATAGTGTAAACATCGCCATTATTATTTTTATATTAATAAGTGCCAAGTGGTGGGATGATTAATTTGACTACTGAATTAAATGTTATTTATTTTAACTAAAATTCTTATTGAATTTCAAATTCAAATTTATAATATGAATACGTAGATACAAATAAATTGTGGAAATAAGTATACGAGTGATTTCTAGACCCCGAGCGCTTTTAACTTTTTCTGGGCATTTGAAGACTGATTTCGGTTTTGAGATATCAATGGGAAAAACACAATAGTAAAATCTGATAAACGTTTTTGCTTCATTGCTATTAATAGGTAGTTAAACGGTTTATTGATTTTTTATTTACTTATTCTCATTTTTATCAATAAGTTCATTATTATTATGTACCTAATATACTCATAATAATTAATATGTGTAGATAATTATAGTAATAAGCAAAAAAGCAATATGAGGAAAAACCAAGTTTTAAAAAAAATAAAAGAAATAAATGCAATTTTATATTGTCATGGTTTACATAATGACTAATTCTGTTGATTTGTTATAAAATCAATAATATAATATTGTTGTTATAATATATGGGGTGCATTTTTAATTAAGGGACATGCATATGGGTATACGAGTAAAACAGGTATCTAATTTATTTACATATCTATCACACGTATAATAGATAATACGCACAATATCAAATTCAGGTAGTATTTACATAATAACGGGAAAATACCTATAAGGTCTTAAATTTTTAATAATACTTTAAATCAGCTTATTTCTTAATAATATTAAAAGATTTATTTTTTTTTCATGCTGAGGTCTTAAAATTTAAATTCGATTGTAATCCCCAGTTTTATTATAAAATCGCTTTGAAAATACGTCCAGTATTTCATAATATTCAATTGTACGGATATATAACAGTGATTAATAATTATAAAAATAAAAATTATAAATCGTATAGTAATTTGTAATTTTTCAATGAAACACTCCGATTTAAAAAAAAATATATTTAAAATTTAATACGTTATATCTTTTTTTACAAAATTAATTTTCCAGCACTTATATATTATTTTTTGTGGTGACTCGTGCCACTTTTATAATATGATGGTTATAAGTGGATTATAAGATTGTTAAATAGATAGTATAATGTAGGTACCTATGACATAATATTCAGTTTATATTGTCATATTATGTATAGGTATATTAACAAAGTCTTATTCTATTCGTAATTTTTAGTTTCGCCTGACAAATATTTAACAATATTATTACATAATTAATATACAAGCTTGAAAGTGTTGAAACTGTAAATATATAAATAGGTATAATATAATAGTATAAATGCACGGTGTATATACCTAAAAAAAATATGCAGCTATATTATATTTTCTATACATTTCTATTTTATATTATATTATAATAGCTTATATAGTTTACGCTTGTATAATATAACAATTTTAACTAAATTACATTTTTAACCTCGACTTTGAAATTGTTTTAATTAGTTATAATTCTACTGCAATATAATACTGACATAGGCATATAATTTCAGATAAATTCTTTATTTAACATTCTATACATCTATCTACATACATGATATACCGATATATTATTATGAAAGCGATTAATATAATACAATAATTGTATAATGTCACAAAAGTAAAAGCTAAAACTAGATAGTCAAATTTCATAGGTATTTCGGCTTTTTCCCGGGCATATAGGTACCTATAATTATATTATATTTTATATTATAGTCTACTATATGCGACCTGCTACGTCATTTGAAAATATCTGTATAGATTCTATAAAATTGAGTACCTATACTTCATTATTTCATAATACATTAATATAGGGTTTATGGTACTAGCTATACTAAATACAAATAAGTATAATAAATAGTAAATATACGAAATTATTGATTGATTAATAATTTACCGATAATTTAAATTTTTCATGGTTATTGGTATATGTCATACGTATATTTATTTAATTATATCGAAATTGAACTATTTCCATTTAATATTATATATTATATTATGTATATATGTGTATTATTATTATGTTAATATGATGATGGATACTATATAACAATTTATTGCAATTATGTGTATTAATAAATATTATCTCGGTGACAGCTATTTGAAATTGATAAGTGAGAAATATTTAAAAAAAAAACATATTTAATCGTTTTAATTATTAACGAACGCACAAAAGTCAACGCATATTTAGCATTTTATTTTAATTATAGTGATTAAAAAAATGTCAAAACGAACTGCCGTTTATTTCATTATAGCCATGTGCGCTGTGTGGTGTAGATAGGTACAGCTGCAATGAATCATAATATATATATATCTATTACGTGAAATGTAAATAAAATGTAAATTGAAACATTCCTTTTTACCTATAGAACCAGTGGTTAAAGTGGAATATATTTGCAGGGGAGACTATAGCTAATGCAAAAAAAAGGCGTCCCCTGAACCAGTACCGTAATATTTTTTAAAATATTTTTATAAATTTAACTTTTAATCCATTTAATTATTGACCTAATTTGTAAACATTTATCACGGACGTATATATGCATATACCTATTATTATGTATGATGTACATACTCTGTGGTTATAACTTTAAAATACGCATATTAATTACCTACCTACCTATATTCCGGCCAAGGAGAGAATGTCCGGAGAACAAAGAAAAATCGAAATAGTTTTTTCTATAATATAGATCTTGCATACAATTTATAACTAAATACCATTTTTTAAACTTTTTTTATTTAATTTTTGAATATTATGTACAAAAGAACAAATTCAGGCTCAACTTTTAATTAAACATTTAGAAATATAAAGGGGACTAT
>JAIPRL010000969.1:385-33563 GCA_025469235.1 Pemphigus obesinymphae | reverse complement strand
TGTACAAAAGAACAAATTCAGGCTCAACTTTTAATTAAACATTTAGAAATATAAAGGGGACTATATACCTACTAAAGGGGACGCCAAACTTAAACTAAGCAAAGAAGGGGGACGCCGTCCCCCTCACATTAACCACTGTATAGAACAATAGGTAAATATAAATAATAATATATATTTCTACATAAATACATAATAAAAGCTTTGAGCGTTTATTCTTTAAGTATAGGTATAACTATAGGTCCTAAACGTATTTTCTCGGCAGAATCCAGATGTTATACCTACTATATATATATTATACTTCCAATATAATGGTAATTTTCTGTATTGAATAAACGTAATATTCGTTATTATAATCAGTATGTCCTATGAGAATATTATTGAATTTTGTCACAGTGAATAAGATATCTGTTAATTTTTTTTATTTGAAAATTTATCGCCAAATATTTTAAATAATATTATTTCGTGGCATCGCGACTCGGTGGCGTAAATCGGGGATATTATTTCATAGATAATTGCCATTTTGCCAATAATATATCCATTTAGAGAACCTAATTTGATATAAGTACCTAGCTGGGACATTCCGGGATGTATATACAGTGTATATACCTATTATACACGGAAAACAGATTCTTGCATTTGTATGATATTGCATTTATAGTCCACCCTGTGACGTAGCCAAGAGGGAGGTTTAGGGAGATTCAACCCCTTCACTAAACTTTATACCTATATGTATATATATTATAATTATTGAATTAGATTTTCATCGTTTTATTATAGGACGCTATACCACCAATTTTTAAGGGGATTTTGTGTAGGCAATTTTTAAAAAGTTTTTTGAATAATAAAAATATGTAACAATTAAAAAATGTTGAAATACATTTTCAAAGCAATCTAAAAATAGTCTCATATCTTTACCACTTTTTATTGTTGTATAATCACGCACGAGTCACGACATTTATTCAAAAACTACTTGTAGCTTTCTGATCACAGTTTGATATTAATAATGGTAAATATTCTCACCTATCATATTATGTTTAAATTTTGAATCTACAGTAACCAGAAGAGAAGAGAAGTTGTACTTAGAAAGCGAGAACGTGTTTTAACGCCATTAAAACGCATGTACCTATACTGTATAGCGTCCTCTTGATCACACTGTTTTCCCGTCTGGTGAAAACGATTATATTTTGTATATTTTATCATTATATATTCATAATATTCAAATTTAAAACGAAGTGGGTATATATATTAATAAATATTAATTATTTGTTTATTTACTGAGAACACCATACATTTTAAGGATTTTTAAGGTGTTTTGATAATGGTCATTGGTAATCGGTCTCATGTCAGTATACCATTTTTTTTTTTTTTTATTATTATCTAATTGTAATATTTGTTCAGAAATAGTTAACACAAAACAAACAATTATATCATTTTAATAGGGTTTTAGAGGTATAACACTTATATTTATTACTAATAAATTAGTAAATCAATAAAATATATCATGTCGAATACAACTTCATCGGGGTCGGGGATTGTACGCTACAATATTGCACTTAATGTTGTACGTTCTAAATCCCTTTTTTTTTTACGTTTTTTATACGTTGTAACTATCATTTGAAGACATTTAAAAAACATTCAAAAAATTCAAAATAGATATATTCTCGGGGGAAGGGTAAAAGTGAGCTCAAGAGTCAAGCTGGTAAGGGTACTCGGCGGTACCTACTAATTTCATAATATTATATCGTATAATATATGTCTACAAATCAGATTTATAAAACACTTCTCTTGGACTCATTCCTGGTTACGCCGTTGAGCCTACCCATGTGTAAAATTAAACCATTATAATATATTTCTTGAGTATTTTCCAAAGCGTGCTATATACGTAATATATGGAAATTATTTGTTTTATACAATTCAAATTTTCATTTTGTACCATATGTGGGTATATACTGCATTACGATAACATATTTATATTATTTAAGATATTTATTTTTGAATGGTTGATTATTTTATCATCGCAGATGGTATGTATTAAATATGTATCTGATATTATCTTTTACAGATGTACGTATGTATATATATATATATATATCACTATATTTACGATTTTTTAGACGATGTTTAAACAAGTTTAGTATAAATATTTATCTGAATACTTTATGATGTCCGCCCACAGGCCACATAACAGCTATATAAATTTGAACGCAATTAACATTATCTAACAGGAAATTTCAGTGGTATTATATATATATATATATACGTTTTGTATACATTTAAGCAAACACGTTCATTAAATTAGAATTATATTGATTTGAAAATAAATATATTTAAATTAAATTATTTAAACACGTATTTATATGTATTATTATTTTTTAAAGATGTATCGATATAAATATCGAACCATTGATTTTATAATATGTATAATATTGTATTTATTATAAAATCAATGATATATTATATAACTACAACTATAGAAATTATATATAGAGGAATATATCACTATAATAAGTAAGCACTATCGTATGCAGGTTTCTGCATTTATTTAATCATTTTTAAACACACAAACTCCATGGTTTTTCAAATGATGTATACTTGTATATTGCGAAAATGGAAAAATTCGTATATTAAGTTCAAATATATTTTACTTTTTTATTATATAATAATAGTACAATTTTAATTTAAAAGTTAAAATTTAAAAACAGTCCAGCGAAGTTAAATCGAACGCTAGAAAGTTTAAATTTAATTATAAATAAAATAACTAAATATATAAGCTATATATACCTATAATGAAACCTTTTAAGGTTTGAACTTCTAGATAATTACATTATTAGATTAGTTGTGTCCTGTGATTATAAGACAAATACTATACGCGTTAATATAATGATGTCATAACATAAATCAACATATATTAATGATAATAATATTTATGTATAGCTTACCTATAAGGTACTTATGTCAAAACATCCGAATTGCATGCGAAAAACAAAAAATGTCCGAAATGTATGCCATGTCTCAAAAGGATCTGTCCTAACTTTATATACATTATTAATAGGTCTGTCCGAATTGTATTTTTAAAACTAAAAATTTAATTATGTAACATTTTTCTCTCCACTTAGGAGAACAGACTAAGGAGTTAGGACTGTCAGTAAAAAATAATAACTGGTGTGATTAAAAATGTTACATTTTAAAATAATTGTAATATTAAAATGTTTAAATTATATCACATTACATCAATATTTATTATTACTATTTAATATTATTTTTAATTACATTTGCATAATAAATCACACACAAGTTCGTTTTTGGTAAAACAATAATCATTATCTTCTTAACGTACTTAAATCAATCTGCATACAATTCAGATGCAACTACTATATACGAACTACTATACTACTACTACTGTCTACTACTACTACTACTACTACTATACTATTACTACTGTATATGAACAATGTACGAATATATAATATATATAATTATTAAAAATGTCTAAAAGTTGCAATAAAAATTATTATTAAAATGATAATTTATATATAGATATGGTAAATTTAATATAGATGAATATATAGAGTATATATAGATGTATAAAGTGTACAACTAATATTTAAAACCTGGTAAAAAAAAATTAATATGGTGAAAAAAAATTCCTACAGTTTATGAGTTTAACATACCATTTATAAAATTAAACTTTCAAATTATAATTTATTTAATATGTTATAAACTGTATAGTTTACAGTATTTTAAAGATTTTTAATTGTGTGTTTTTTGTTTTGCATTTTCCTAATTTTTTGTGTAAAAGGAGTCGAGTAGGAATTTTAGGGTAAAGATGTAAAGATCTACTTAGAAAGGGGCGGTTATGAGGGGGCAATTGCATTCACAAAAAAATTGTAGTTAAACTGCGTAAAAATAGGTTGATGACCTTTTTTTAAATTTTTTTTTGGCTATTTTGTTTATATAACTCATAAATTGCCCCTCCTGTTCAGGACCTCTGTATCTGCCTCTGTTTCCTAGTATACAATTTTTAGATTTTCCAAATATTTTTCTTCAAAATCAACCAAAATTTGTTATACATGTACACCAAATATTTATTATTAATATACTATACCCATTGAAGTAAAAAATTTCAAATAATGTTTAACACTTAAACAGTAATTTTCATAAAAAATCGAAAATCAATTTGCTTTTTTATGCATAATGCATATGTATCATATAGAGTAAAGAATATTATGTACACACTTTTTTGGGTTAAACATTTTTTGTAGTTAGTATTTTAATAAGGTGATTTTCAATGTTCTCAGTAGAAAATAATGGTAAATTGCTATAAATTGGAAAATAATGTTACATTGAGCTTTGCATGAAATCGAATAATTTTATTATATTATAATATAATATTTTATTCAAATTCAATACATAAAGTATGTACTTACGTGTGAACAATGTTACTTGGTATATTATCCAATAATAAATAACAGAATAAGTTACTTGTTTTTTTATTTATGAAAATTTTTGTATTAAAAAATATTTTAGTTATATTTTCAACAACTACTATTGCTTTCTCATGATGTATATAATTAATTTCACATTCAATAATGAGTCTCATTCATGGTAATTTTTTATTATTGAGGGTAAAATATGGGTCTCACGATAACAGAAAAAACAATAATTTTTTTATGATTGTCATCGTGTGGCCATGAGATTCATTTCAGGGTCTCATTCTTAATCAATTAAAAAAAATTATTTTCCTAAATCCTATAATCTATATATAAGTATCATTAATAGTATATACAAAATTTCAAATTGGAAATTTTTTTATCAAAACTTTTATAAGTAACCCATTGTAAAAATCATGTGACGATTTGCGGTCACCTAAATTCGGGTCTCATGCGCTCAACATGTTAAATTGTTAAAATAAAATAAAATGTTTTCATTCTATAGTATATTACGGTGTACAAGCGTACATTATTTTGTAGATCGTGTTGAAAATGTAAAAATTAAGGTGTGTCCAGAGACCATTATCACTTATTATCACAATGGTCGGGTAGATAATAATTTCCCGACCGTGATATTATACGTGTACATTGTACACATTACGAAACTTTAAACATATAGTACCACTTACTAATTTTATTTATGTATACGTATTTCTGTTAAATATGCGTATAATTTTTTTTAGCAGTTCTTTCTTTTGAAGAAGTTTTTTAATTTGTTTGGGTTAAGTGTAAAGGTAATTTTTTTTAAATATTGCATTAGGTATTA
Source organism: Pemphigus obesinymphae (assembly GCA_025469235.1). Classification (NCBI taxonomy): domain Eukaryota; kingdom Metazoa; phylum Arthropoda; class Insecta; order Hemiptera; family Aphididae; genus Pemphigus; species Pemphigus obesinymphae. The sequence continues at coordinate 28,307 of JAIPRL010000969.1, read as the reverse complement.
CCTAAGTAATATAGTTTATTATTAAATGTATGTTTAGGTATTGTTTGTGTTCATAGGCGCACATCGCAGGGGGGCTAAGGGAGCTTAGCCCCCCTAAATTATAATTAGCCCCTCAAATTTATAATATATAATAATATAATTTATAATATAGATATAATATACTTATAAAAACCATTAAAACTTTGTGTTAAATTTTAAGATATTTTAAGACGGAGGGGGGCATATTCAATGTATAAATAGTCAGGGCTGAAGCCCCCCACTAAATTGAACCAATTTTCGCCTATGTTTGTGTTGCTGTATCTGAAGAATTGGTTTAGAACATTACGTACAATAGATATATTTCTCAGGTCCACAATGAAAATCCAATATTATATATAGGTATATTATTCAGTGTATGTTAACAACCTGATGGATTTTGTAACTGTGTGTTCTTTAAAAGAAAGAACCCACAAAATAATTATACGCATATATAGGTAACGGAAATATACAGGACTGAATTAAATGTAATATTAATCGCAATATGAAGAATTAGCACTATCTGTTATCACATGCGTACCTATAATATGACGGTCGGGAAATTATTATCTACCCAACCATATTGTAATGAGTTATAATGGTCGGGTCTCTAGACACGAACCGATCTTCGCAGGAAAAGATATAACGTGATAAGTTGAATTTTGATATTTGGTTTTTATCACAGTTGTTAATTGTTATTTGTTATCAACTATAGTTTATCATTATACTAATTTTATATTTACTTTTTATTTTAATTTTATTCGTAGGTACAGTAAGAACATTTTTCATTGAAACTGTTATGGCAATAAAAGTAAATATATCATACACAAGTTTTAATTAGATTGCCTAAAGAAATATTTATAAACAATAAAAATAAATAAGTAATAAAATAGTAAATAATACATTTTTTGTTATTTGGAAAGTCTCCATAGTGCATAGTAGGTACATAGTACCTACCTACTGCGTTGTCATAGTTTAATCATAGTAGATATACCTATATGAATGTGATATTTGGTCACCTATGGATAATTTCCCTTTGACCATTTTTATTATACCTATATTAATTATTAGATTTTATTAATGCTTGGAATAAATGCTTTCATTAATGAAAAACATATTTCAACTTTACCCACTATTTAATTTTTTTGTTTTTCATACTGAATGTTGAATGATGAATTTAAAATGAAAGATCCAGACGGAATTTTATGATGAATAACACTTCATTAACACAAAACTGTTTTAAAGTTAAATTGGTATTGATTATTAATTCTATACTATGTTTTGCCGTAAAATGATTTTTGTAACTTAAAAATAATCTAAAATCTTCTTCACGACTTTCAAATGTACATAATAATATATATAATAGGTACCAATGTATATGCTTATAATTTGTATTTTTTTTTTTTTTATATATATTACCGTGGTGCGTAACGCACATTGCACACACTATTTCACTGATGGGCTGACACTAACTAAAAATAAATTTCTATACATTTTCTAGGTATTTTCCAGTTTTTTTTTTTTTTTTTTCGCAAGCACAAATCTAGATAACAGGGTGCACAAGATTGATAACGATAAAAAAAAAAAAAAAAAAAAAATACTGCTTAATATCACGTTATTTCTTTTCCTGCGGCGAAGATCGGTTCGTCACATCGTAAAAATTAAACGGTTACATCTATATTATACTTATGGTTTGTTGTTGTTTTTTCAGTAATATCGTAAAATAACATTAAAAAAAAAAACCTTATATATGCCATCATCAATCGGCAGTATTATGATAATAATATAATATATTGTGTCTATTCGTGCGCGTATATTTACGTTTCATTGTATATAAGAATATAAGTCCCGTCCGACACTATCGGTGACAATATCGCTCTATGTGTGTGTGTGTGTGTGTGTATATATATATATATGTAATATGGCCGCGCGAGCTATACCCCTACTGCGATATGGATACGACGTATGGTGACGAGCGTGGGAATGCGGCGGAAAATAAAAGGGATGACATCATGACACACAAAAAGCGCGCGCACTGTTCGGGTGGGCGGGACGGGTAATTTCCTGGGCTCCCCGGTCCCTTTCAAGGTCACCCCACCCCTCACCCACGCGCCGACGACAGGTCTTCCCCCTCCCCGCCGCCCGCAACCAGCGTACGGAGCGGCGCACGGTTTTCCCGCAAACCGTCGGCAGATGGCACAGTGCTCGTTCAGGTTTCCGGGCGGTCGCACGTCATCCCGTTTACGGCGGTCGTACGCTCCAGTCGGCCCGTTTCCCTCGCCGCGCAAAACCGTTCGCTCTCGTGATAATATCATCGTCGTGATTTACTTTGTTGTGGCCGTACCTCCGAATAACACACACCTATCGTACCGCCGTCGGACGACTGAAACGTTCAATTTCGATCTCGTCTCGCCGTTAGTGGTTCGTGATCGTCACCGTCCGTCGAGTATACGGCGACGGCAAATTTACCCCCAACCACCACCGCCGCCGCGGCCGTCGTGATTTTATTTCATATTTTACGGACAAGTGGCGTAAACCGGTTCTCACTGGCGCACACGATATAGTTGTGCCGATAAAATTCCTCCACGCCGCTCACCACTTTTGGGCACGTGTAATTTACAATAATTTGTGAGTATACCTAATATAAATATTTCATTAGGTATTATAATATATTATACCTACTTGTACTCGCATATTTAATATTATAATACGAGTAGGTAATATATATATATATATAGTATAACTGGTATACGATTAAAATTGCCTGATGAAATGTCTGATCGTTTGCAAATATTGCGCTTACTTTTATCGGCGATTTAATCAATCCGATTTCAAAATCGACTAGGTCATTGGTTTTATTGTAATAAATATTGGATATATTTATATTATTATCTTGAAGGTTCGTCTTCTATAGTATTGATACCTCTGCGGAAACCAGAAACAAAATATAAAAAACTTTTTTGATATAATCAACGGAACAAAGATAATGTAATCGTAGAAGTCTAAAATAAATTTTGTTTAATCTAAATTCTCTGAATTTCATAGCGGCAGCAGTTATTAAATTGAGACGGTTCTTAATCTTCTTATCACAAACGTGCCTATGTACCTCTATATTTATCGTGTTATTTGAAGTTTTGAACACTTTAAAAAATATACACTAACTATAGTACCTTCATACACATAATATAGGTACCTACTCTGGAGTCTGGTTATATTACCTAAAATGTAATTATTTTACATTTTAACTGTTTTTATAATTATAAATTTTACAATGCACTCGACAAAATTGACGTACCTACCTAGTAGTTATTATTTTTTAAGTATAGGTATAGGTTTTTTTCACACGATACAATTATTATAACGATATGTCGATGTAAATTAGGTAATAGCTGGTTATCTGTGAGGGTGTACGTCTGCGTGTACGTATTTCTGTGTTACTCAAATAATTTGTTTTTTTTTTTTTTAATAATTAATTTAAATAACAACATATAAGTAGTTACCTACTTATTTTTAATTTGTTAAACTACGCCAACCTTTTGATTCTCGACCTTTTAGAAAATTCGGTTATCTTTGCAACTATATTTCCAGCACGGTTGCAGTTCTGCAGTGCCCTTTACGCTTTATGCCATAGACGAATTTTATAGACTTCTTATTTTGCGTGGTAACCTTTTTTAATTGGTTGAAAATAATAATTTAATATCACCCTGGAGGTAAGTGCCTATTTTTTTTTCTGTTTATAATAAAATGTTGTGATAGGTAGCCATTTTCAACGCGTAGGTTTTTATAGACACTTAATAATTATTATATCTATATCGCCGCAGTGTTTGGTCTTTTGTCTATATATTTAATATCTATGCGTATATTTTATCTGTTATAGAACAATAATTATATGGCATAACAATTAACAAGTAACGTTAGAAGTTTGTTGGTTTTTATACGGTTTAAGTGTTGTTTACTTATGCTGAAAATAATACGTAGGTGTGACATCGATAATGCACAACAACCTTGAAAAACCTTTAAAATTGCATCATAAATATACATACGTATATTGCAAAATGTATTCACACTGCTTTCGGTGCTATAGAGTAACTAATTATGTATTTTATCCTCCAATGTTAAATTCATGAAATTATATCCGTGTGGATTTATTTTTATCTGACTAGGTTCATTTTTAATACGAAAATCAACATAATTTAAGTTTGTAAATTAATTTAGAATACTGACAAATTTCATTTTATTAATTTGCAAGTTGTAAGTTTTTGTTATTTATTAGGTGTACTTATAATAGGATTAGGTACCATTTACCAACGTCCAACGTTATACGGCAATGGTAAGTCTTTTCAAGTATCATCGTCGTCATGTCCAACTGTATTGTAAATTATTTAAATAGTAGTATTATTAGTATAAGTACCTATATTATTATTATTGGTGATAAAAAAAAAATTGCGGCCTGTGGTTATTTTCAAAATGAATGGACAATTTAAAATTAATTTTGTTTTCTATAATATTGTGGAATTATTCCAAAATGTTGAACTTAATTAAATTTGTTAATAAAAAATATAACTATTATGTTATAACTTGTAAGTAAAAGTGTATTCGTATTTAAGGTGTTTTTACTTCTTTTTAGTATGTAATTAAGTGTTGACGCTGTTCTCACGAATTTTTATGAATTCGAGTTAAAATGTAATTAAAAATTATAATTAACGCTCAATGCATTTGAGATAATTTCAATGTATAACGTTTATAAAAATTCAAATCTATTTTATAAATTTAATTTTAATATACCTATTATGGGTACCTACATTTTTCAAATACAACACATAAATAACGTTAAACGAGTGAATGCTATACACAATTGGAAATTACAGTAATTATATTATTATAAATCGTGTTATGTAATATATTTTAAACGTGCAGGAAAGAAAAGGAAGTGTCATCTGACATATTCTTAAATAAAAAATAATACCTATAACATATTTAGAAGAACGTCGTAAAATGATTATGTGCACGATTGTTATCTAATCTTCGTGAGTAGTACCTAATTCGCATATAATATATACCAGATACCTACTATATAGTGTGTAATTATCATATCCGGTTTTCTCCCCTACTGCATTACTGTTACTTTTGTTATTGAACTTATCACCACAGGCAACGGATGTTATGGTTTTTTTGCCCCTTCATCACGTGTGATTTTGTTTAGGACAGTTATAGAATCGTTAAAAAAATTCAATCTATGAAACGAGTTTTAGACAATAACAACTGTTGATGCTGCACATGGAGCTAGTATATAATATGGAACTTATATATACCTACTACGTTATTCATTATTTATTATTTAACCGCTTGCCCTAACTGGTACTTGGCCGCATGTTTAACGTAAAAAGCCGGATGAACCGGTATATGATCAAATTGCGTTCCATTCAACTGAAAACTTTCAAATTTATAATTTTTAAATTCGACTATTATTTTATAACTCATTAACTGTTAAACATTCATGCTATACTTTCAAGTACTACCTAGCATTATTTCAGTGTTTGCTGTACGATGACAGGAGTAGGGCTAATTAACGACTGGCCGCTGGCCCAAGAATCGTAATGTAGTATTTTAATATTCTATAAAACCGTTCGTGAAGGCCTATACTAAATACCTATACCTACCTATAATGGTATAGAGGAAATAGTAAATTCTCAGGAAACGTTTCTTCATTCTTGACAGAAATATTTAAACATTTGGAACGATAAATACTTATAGATAAGTTCATTATTAATTTATTACTCAGAGAAGTATGTAATTGTGTGCAAGTATATTTCGATGAAATGTTCAAATTATACTTACTACTATTATTTGATCATAAAACATTCAATAAGTACTGGTTCTTTTTAATTTATTTTAATGATAATGAACAATAATGTCTGCAGTGTACCTAATAATAATAGTAAATGCACTAATATGTACCTACTACCTATGTCCTATAGGTATTGTTATGTTTGTCATATATTAACATTTTTCGGAAATATTCTGCATGTTTTCAGTTTTATACTGATAGACGAAGAGCTCATAATATAATTTTTATTGAGATTTTTACTAGTCTTATTAATGTAACTAAAAATCTTGCAGTCTTGTAGTCACGCTATTTTTATTATGTTAAAAATTGCACCTAAATTACGTTATGATCAGAGAATGGATTTGATTGTCATTACAAGTTTTTATCAAATATCAATATTCAATATTTGGTAATTATAAATTAATTTCATAAATTTCTGAGTAAATTGGTACTAATTTAATTTTGCATATTTTGTAAATACCTAAGTACATATTATGTAAATATTTGAGGTATTTTTGATTTTTTTCCTCTTTTACAAACGATATTTAGAACGTCACAGTTATGTACATACCTATTTAATATATTCAAATTTCAATGAAAAACTCGCAATGTATAGAATCTGTAGAATTTCTTATTTTATTTCTTATTTAAACATCTTATAAATACAAAAAAATATATATTTGATAGATAAAAATAATATCTACTATACTTATAGGTATACTACTCGTATTATAAGTAGCCTTTTTCCAATATATACCTATTTGTTTTTGTTTTTAATAGAATTCCGATTTTTGTAAAAATAAATCAAAAACCAGCTTAGTAGAACTAGTAAAAACTATCTAAGGTAGAGCACAAGATAATATTGTTTATTTGTTTCATACAATTTATTTTTTGTTTTATCTTTCTTCGATGTTCTCAAGTTGATAAAAATGAGAAATGCAAAAGTAATATTTTGAATAAAATGTTATAAATACATAAGAACTTTAACAAAATTTTATCACAAATAATTTATTTTAAAAATGTATTTAAACATTTACCTATTATTTGTTAGATTTTCATTTTTATTAAAATGTCTTTAAAACTATACCTATATCGATATAGACCTATCTATACCTCTAATAGAACCCCATACAAATGGGGGATAAGACGTCATTTTTCGACAGTCTTTCAATATAAAAACATTCTTCGATCAAGTTTTCGCCATTTTATTTTTCAAATGGTTGATAAAATGTAGTTGCGTTTTTTTTAAATTCGATACAATTTTGGTATTTTTTCTTATTTAATAGGTATCTACTCAGTAAAGTAGAAACCTAATTTTTTTTTTCTGATTTTATATGAATTAAAAAAAAATTGTTACATATTTTGATTTTTTTGTTTTGCATATTTCGATAAAAATAGGAACTTACATATGATCATTAAGTTAATAAATAAAGTAAAATGACTCGTATTGTGGCTGTATATATACCTAGTATATCAAAATACTCGTATACTCGTACCTATATGTCATAAAAATTGGGAATAATATTTACGGTTGCTATGGAAACACCAAACTAAAATAATATTAATCATTTTGATAAACTATAATAATAAAATTTTATCGGTTTACACATATTTTAATAAGACATTGAAGCTTAATACAATTATTATTAATTGAGATATGGTGATAGATGACTCATTAACTGACTTCTCAGACAAATTTATCAATTGTTTTATATTTTTTTTCAGACTGATAGCAAGAGCCTCGATGGGCAGAAGCATCAACTCAACACATTAAACGGTAAGTTGAAGTAGAAATACCATAATATTATTAATTATTATATTTACTCATAAACTAATAGAGATAAAACGTATTTAATATTTATTTTATTTATCATTGGTATAATGATTATATTATATTAACAGGGGATAGTGGAATACATAGTATAATATATACCTATCTATATTTTATATTATTTAAAAGTAAAATAGGTATCAATTAGAACTCAATTTAAAACAATGTTCAAGATAAATATTTACTTTATTTAAATATTAATTATTGCTTTATTGTAAAATATAACCAAGCGACTAAGCTATAAATTATACGTTGTATTTTAAATCAGAGTTATAGGTAACTTTTTTATTTTAATTACTTTAGTAATTACAGAATTTTAGAACGTTATGAAACAATATTTAACTTTTAATAGTTCAATTAATATATAAATATAGGTACAGTATAATTACAAAAAGTCTAGTTATTTAGCTCTCTTAGTTAATTGTATTTTGTCATTTTATTATTAAGTAAATATATTCCCCATTCCTCGGCTTAATTCGTAAGATTCATAACTCTAAAAATGCGATTAGGTGTAGGTAGATATTTATTATATTTTTTAACAAAATAAATAATATATTATAACACATCGTTAAATAGAATTTTAAAAGATTATTAAAAAAGCATTTAATAAGGTGTAAATACTAAATATTGTACAAAAATATTTCAATTGATAATTCTTATTTTTGAATAAATAAAATGATTTTTTGTTCTCTTGAAAAGTTATAATTTTTTAGTTTTAGTTTTGATACCTACTTTTACGAATCAGGCCCACAATATAATTTGATTCCCTCTGATGTAGAATAATTATTTTGATCCTATATATGTTTACCAGTTCGTATTTACTTAGTATATACACATTTTTATTAAAATACTAGCAATTGTTCAAATATATACTGCACATATATATTGTATTTATTATACACTACATAGATGTACCATATCGGGTTACAATTTTTAAAACTGCTAAAAGTTGTATAAGTACCTACTTTAATATTTTGAAGTTGTTTACACATTATAAGCGGTTAGCCCTGCTTTTTGAGATTATTGGAAATCGCCCCGAGCGTTTAATTAGCTCAAAACAACTATAGTTATAAATATATATATATATAGGTATAATATTATAGTACACATATTTTACACTTATAAAAATGTATAAAACATTAAAATAATTATTCAAAAATATGTATTCAATTTGATATTACCCCGGATATTACTAAATACTGTATTGGATTTGGTAAATTTCAATGATAAGAAACTGATGGTGACAATATAATATAGGTACCTATAATAATAATATTATAAATTCTTTACGTATCAAATGATAATTTAGTTAGTAAATGATAAATTATGTTTCATTATTCAATTCCAGCATTTTAATAACAGTTATTATCGAATTACTATTAGAATTAAATTATACTAACAGGCAACCGCACTAGTCTGTACCTATAGTCACACCTACTATTATTATAGTTAGTGTATAAGGTGCATAATATACACTGTAGGTATATATTAAATTACATTTAAAGAATTTATAAGTGTATATTTAATATTTATTCAAGACACCTACTAGTTCCTTGGACATAAAATAGTATAGTATACTTATACAGTTATATAACTGAATGACTAATCAAACTTTGTTTGAATATTCTTCTGCGGTTATCATAACTGTACTTTAAAAAAAAAAATCGTCGTTCAATTCCGCACTAAGTATAATATAGACACATACTACAAAGTTATTAAAATAATACGCCGTTTTATTCTGCACATTAGGTATTGTGGAATTTAAGGTATGTATAAATTCCCGCGGAATAGAAATTATTATACGATAATATAGGCACGGTGAAGGAGGGGACATTTTTAAATCACCACTTCAAATTTAATAACAGTTAGATCGAACTCGGACTGATATCGAAGTATAACATACCTACTAAAAGTAACTTTTTTTTGGGTATTCTACAGAGAGTAGAATGGACAATGTCCCTCCCTTGACCCCCCAATGGGCACCCATGTATGGAGTTATAGGCAAAAAAAGGGATAGTCAAAACCACAAGGCGCTAGGTCTACTTCCCCAAGAGTTATAAGCAATTTAAAATTCGGTTTTGGACTACCAAAAAACTACTTATTGTTTATATCTTATATACCTTAGTGCAGGGGTGGCCAAACTTTTTGGAGCGAGGGCCGTATCCAAAAAAAAAAAAAAATACTCATGGTGGGCAATAGATGTGAGTGTAGCTAGAAATACATTTTGGAAGTGATGAATTATTTAGAAATTTTGACTAATCTTTTTTTAAATTCTTGGTGAAATGTGGAATATATTAGTTAACAGTGGTGTTATTTGGGGGAGGGGCAAAGAGAGCATTTGCCCACGTTTAATTTATAAAGGCTTACTGGGGCGATCGTTGGGAATATCAATCATCAAATTAGTCTAGTTTTGTCAACAACAAAAAAAAGCTGATGACTTTTTTTGTGCGTATTTCTGTTTTAAAACAAGTATTTCACACAAAAAAAGTAATTGGCAAAAACCATGGAGGAATAATTTATTTAAAAATTTTAAGAAAAATGTAAATGTTTTGAAAATATTAAAAGAAAATGTTTTGAAAATATTATAAGAAAATATTTTAGAAATGTGAACTTGAAATCTGGCCAAAAAATATTTGTACAATATTTCAAGATATTTCCGCAACTTTTTAGGCAATAATTAGAAAATAATATAAAAATAATACCATTTTCCTGAAAATATTTTAATATATTGTACATTGCCTCAATAATTCCCTCCTTTGCACTTATCACGTTAGGGAAATCAAATGTGACTTTGCCCATTTATTTTTTGACTGTCCTGCATTTACCTTGGAGCGTTTCAACTTATTTACAAAATTATACAATCTTGAAATGTATTTCTCCCTTAATTTCTACTAATATCCTTAACCATCCATTGAAACCGTTACTTATTCTTGTTATTTCCTTTATGTTTATTCTTTCTGTCGGTTTCGTAATTTAACATTCGTATTTTTATTGTTTTTTTTTTTTTTTAATTGTTGAGCTGTTATAATTATTAAATTAAGCTATAAAAAAAAAAAAATTAAAATGTTGTACATTTGCGTATAAATAGGTAATACTTTAAAAACATTATACGTATATGTCATATTACAATATGTATTCATTAGTCATTATTATATACAGTGTTCTGCGTATCTATATTGTATTGTATTGTATTAAATAATTCATTTTTGACAAAATACATTGTTAGTTTTATAATAATACAAGTGCATAAGTATATGTACATATATGGAAATATGGAAATATGAGATACACTGTCTGTAAATAATTATAACCATATACAGTGTATTTTTTACTATAATAAGTTCAATACTAAATTTATTGAATGAAATAAACATTTAACTAAAGTAATGTAAGATTATAATATTGGTGTTCACTATATTATATAGTACTATACTCCACACTCTTACTAACCTACTGTGTAGATATTTTATCTATATATATATTTAAATATTTTTTCAGTGTGTAGTATGTATAGCGTATAAAAGTTTAAATCCAGGACGGCTTTCACAAATTTCAATAAACATATGAATATACGTAAATGTGCATCATTATATTACTATTTAGTATTTACTAATATAAGTATAACAATACAAATTATATTATTAGTAATAGCTAATAATATATTACCTACGATGATATCACAGCCCTCGGAACATTGTTTGAATACAAATTTTGTCAAAATTAATATTTCGTTATAAAATATTTTAGTTAAATAAATAATGAGCAATATTTATGTATATGTTTTGTGTAATAGATTATATTATATATTATTGTATAATATGAATTTATTATGCCTTCCCAACTCGTCGAATTCGCCGACTTCCCAATTTACCGACAAACATTATATCTATAATATCTAATAACAATATTATAATATATAATATAATTGTTATAATACTACCCTTTTTAATTTTATAAGCCAAATCGTTATATGAGTACCAACAATGTCATAAAATACTACAGTCTCTAATAGATATGGTGACCATAAGTACACTAATGAAAGTACTTATTTTTTATTTATGTTCTATTTTGTTCTGAATGATTGTATTAACACATCAAAATTTACTTATTTTAATATTCTATAGAATTGTAAACAATTCTATAGATTTTTTTTTTTTATTAAAAATTAAAAACACAGAATAACAAGAAACAACCTATATTATTTAATATTTATAGGAATATAATCTTGAATATTAAAATATTCCTCGTTGACACAAGAATACCTACATTTTATTAAATTCAGTTAAGATATTACTCATATTATAATTTTTTCTATTTGTTATTTTTGTTATTTTTTTTTTTTTTTTGCATGTTTGTATCAAAAATTCTTTAAAATATTAAAAATGTATAATATTCGACATGGTTGGTATAGAAATAGTTCATTTCTTTATTAAAACGAACAAAAAATATGGGTTTTTATATTTCAAACATTTTATTTGTTTTGTATAAATGTAAAAATATTTAAACCCTAATCAACATTATTGTCGTAAAATTAATTTTCTATAATTTTACTGTCGGTGATTTGGAAAGATTTTTATTGGCTAACATATATAAAAATATCGATTTTTTTTTTGTTTGTGAATTGAAATTTGGCGAGTTGTGAATGAACTGAATTTATACATGCAGCTCCCTTTCAGTAGAATTATTATAACAAGAGAAATATTTGGGGATTTATCGATTCCGCCAGTACGAATTCTATCGTAAGAAGTATGCCGAAAACGACCTATCATCAATTCCTTCACCACGCGGTAAATATCCTGTCTTGTATAGAAATGATTGCTTTCCAGACACGCCTAAAGAGTGTTTATACATAGAATAAGTTAAATAAACCGGTATAATTTATGGTATATCGTAATATGTTTTAAACAATTTTGAGTGTATATTTTATTTCTTTATTAAAACTGCTTTTACACTACCCACAAGCTCGTAACCAACCTTGAACTTTTGGCAATTTTGTATCGCCCACAATACGAATATATTAATACCCAGATATAATATATTCGTTCACTCTGGCGGAATCGATGAAACCCCCGAAGCATCCGATTTGCACGCAGTCCGTTTGACTATAAACAAATAAACAAGTACACAATTTAAAACAGAAAAATTTTGAAAAAGTAAAAAACAAAATATGTACTTTACTGGACACTTTTTTTTTACTTTTTTCTCATGCATGTATACTATTGTAAAAATATAATCCACGGGATTTTTTATACGCAAATGCGGTGTCAAATTTATCGTTTTATGTAATACTTGCAAAATCACTTTTTCACGCTCTTAAAAATAACGCGTAAAAATTGCTAAAACATTTCATAAAAATTGCCTATACGTACCCCTTAAAAATCGGGTGTGTGCGTATACGCTATATAGCGTCCTCTTATATAGAAAATCGTTTTATCACGAAACTCTATTAAAATAAAAAAAATATCGAATCGAAATTTTTAAATTACCAATATGATTATGAATATGCGATGCACAGCTACGAGTAACGCACGAATTAAAATTTTTCGTTTCTTGCACATTTTTTCTACTTTCATGCGAGTTTCGTTTCATTCCGGATATTCATTAACAACCTTGTTGTGGACCACGCGCGGATTATTATATGGCGTGTCAATCATCGGATTCAGTTTCCAACAGTATTTCTCTGTATTATTTGTCGGCAAATTCGTTGTAAATGAAACCATTTGTATTTGGTAGCCTTTAATAAATAGGATATATTATATACATAATACGTAATAGATACACTGAACAATGAAATATTATAAGTAATATACCTACACTGTAATAATAATAATGTAAACACGGTATCTTTGACACTCGGGCGGCGATTGTAGGTCACTCGGATGATCGTGACCGACTTGTGTCCGCTATAATAATAATATATAACGCGGGATCGAACGCCGTTTATTTTATTTTTCGTATAAAAGATAATGCCGCCGCCGCCGCGTTGCGACGATAATGGCGTCGTGCCATTGCAGATTGAATGTAATATAATAATAATAATAATAATAATAATAATAATAATATATCAACACGTGAGAATCGCACGTACACGCGTTTGAAACAATGACCGAGACGAATGATAGGAACGATTATAGGTTATTTATTAGTAGGTATATTCGTGAGAAAACTAAATTTGATACGTATTATCATTTAATTGGTTTTCAGTAGGAGAACGAGTTTTTTGACCTTATATACCTACGCTGACCCCCACGGGTCGTTCGCAAGGCCAGGGGATGTCAACTTTTTAGATACCTATATACATACCTACCTATATAATAATACTATACATTTTTTATTGTATTTTTATATATTTCCTATTAGAGACAAAACGATAATACTCGTTTTCTGTATTATAGTAATATATATAATATACTATATTTACACACTGCAGTTCAATTAAATTTTATTATTTTTTTTCTTTCTTTACTCGTACACGAGCCCATTATATTATTATATTGTTGTAATGTATATTACGTTTTTTTTTTTCAGAAGCGCGCCACTAAAAATACTCGTAAATAATAATTTAACGTAAACTATGTAGACATTGAACTAGATATGGACGGTCGATTATCTCGATTTACTTTGATTTTATAACAGGTATACTCGTATATAGGTAGGTATACAAAATAGATATAAATATATGCCGGAGTAGAACGAATTGAGAATATTTTCTCGCTAATATATATATATTTTTTTTTATAGTTTCACACTTCCTTGTAATAAAATTATATTATATTCTTCTACTTTATTTTAAATAATACAAATATAGTATATAATATAATAATGTTTTAGTATTCTAATTTCTTATTCTTTTTTTTTTTTTTTTATATTACTTTTTAATCGCTTAAAATAATTATATATGTTCGCTAATGGATCCACTAAATTTATTATTTATGGACGATTTTATAGTTACATCAATTTGGATTTCCAGTCATTATAATAGTTTTTTGGGTTGTGTATTAACCAAAATGTACCTATTCTATAGATTAATGTTCGTTAATGATTATTGTTATTATTTAAATTTAATTATAATAATTCATATCTATATGTATGATGGGTTATTAGTAATATAATATATGTATTATTATAGAACCATAGTAATTACTATACTATTACTATTAATCTTTTTTTTTTTTTGTTTAAAAATATATTAATATACATATTATGTACTATACCTACCTAGATCAGATCTATTAGGTATATTTTTAGATGATTTATCATTTAAGTATACTCTGAAAGTTATACCTATTATTATTTTTATCATATTAAAATAGGTACCTACTGTGTTATTTTATTATATAATATAATAGGTAATATGTATATTATAATGTAGTGTATAAAATATAAACATTTAATTACACAGTTCTGGAATTTTATAAAAAAAAAAAAAAAAATAATATTAAATAAGTAATTATTATTATAGTTGTTATTAACCATATTATGTACATATATTATCTACTACAAAGACTAAAATAGATTAATAGATTCCTAATTAAGACTTCTAGTTGAGATAATATATTATTTATTTATTTTATTTTAGTGGCCGCATATTTTAAAAACAGTTATTATTTTATCGTTTTCATGTCGTCTTCTGCTTACACATAATCTACCTATATAAGATATATCGACCGTCTTGGCTTAGTAAATACTGTCGTATTTGTGTCGTGTGTACCCTATTTCGTAGTGTTATTCTGAAAAAAAATAAATTCCTTAAAAGCCATAAATTCCCAAAGCGACGGTCTTTTTTATGTACCGACCAAATAGCAACAAGTAGTGCACGATGGAAGGTATCGCGTACCAATACTGTTTATTGTTCATAAAATATCTTCAGAACGACATAAACGTGTTTGTGCCACTTCGGCGATAGTGGAGGTTAGAAAGAGAAAATATGTCGTACCTATTTATCAACAAACAACATAACACGATTATTGCCTTTTGAAAACCTTATATGTTAGGTTGTATATATTTTTATTATGTTATGTATACCTATACCATGGCTATTTTTGGTATACCTATGTATATTATACATATTTGTGATTGTGAATAATCTATGATTAGTTAGAAAAACTAACTATGATCTATTGTACCTACTGTAACTTATTAACTAGGGCGTATAATTACCAGTTATAGTTAACAATTAATATAATTTCTAAAAGAAAAATCCATTAAAATACATTATTGCCTTCATAATTTACAAATCAATAATTAATGTGAACGACAGTAAAAACATTTTAATTACCTACTTATGTAGGTATTGAATATTACTTTGTATCGGTAGTAAAATTACTTATTATATCAATGAATTAAATATTATGTTTATAACTTAAACCAATTAAACCCCATAAACTTTAGCTGGTATGTTCACATTAATAAAGTAATGTACTCGTGCAGACCGCAAAGATTCAGAAACAATAAATAATCATATGAGACAACTATAAGGCCCTGGGATAACTTTAATTAACTCTTAAACTCTTCCATTTATAAACAACCCCCTTCCCACCAAAAAATACAGGATTATTTATTATTTGATATAAATAATAATTATTCTTATTAAAAATTAAAATAAATTCAATAATTAGGTACCTGGTAAAAAAAAAAAAAAAAATAAGAATAAAAGAATTAAAAAACATGGTAATATGGTATACACAAGGTATACCTATATGTATCAGCCATCGTATTATAAAATTATGAAGGAATTTTAGAGGTTGAAGCCTATCTCGTTATTGTAAAATTATATTGTTATTATTTTGTTTGTATTTACTATAATGTATTTAAATAAATTATGTTGACTGGCAGTGGCGTGTAACTAAAGTGGATGATATATCAGTCCCCAGATCTTATTTTTATCGCAATAACTTATTGATAGGTATTATAATTTGGAATTCATATGTATAAATATATAGTTTTGGTTCAAAAATTAGTATGTATCTATGTCACACTTACCCTAACGACCTAACGACTTGTAACGAAAAGTTGAAATTTCTTTCTCACAAAATATTTCATGATTTAGTAATTCGTAATTATTTATTTGTAACCACAAATTTGAAATTTGTAACTTAATAATTTTAACCCGCCAAAAATGTTTTTTTTTATTACTGGTCGCTAGGATTAGCATACTTCGGCACTAGCCTTTTTTAGTAATAAACTGGGGAACTTTAAACTGCAGGTGTAAGAAACTAGAGTAGGCATAATTCATAAATTTTTGTATCACAAATCTGAAATTTGTAACTTGAACATTTATCAGTTATTATATTATATAGGTACATTTATAATATATTATAGTACTTTATTATATTCTATAATTCATTATTATTAAATTAAATCGCTAATTGTAACTTAATCTTGTAAGTAGGTATATTGTTTTATCTGCATATATCCATTAAAATACTATTTTTGATATATGATAGGTAGGTAATACAATTATAAAATGGGTAAAAATCAAGTTACAAATTCCGGATTTGTGGTTACGAAAAATTACAAATTGTATTTACTTTATAATTATTATTCGTAACGTACTTTTTGCAGCCTTTGTTATAGACTACTACTACTACTACTACTATATTCTTAAAATTATTAATCACAAAATTAAAAACATATCTTCAAAATGGAGTAGTAATTAGTGCGCGCTGCTTAAGCATATTTTATTAATAATTAATATACAATATGATAATAATATACACCTATATATAATATACAGGATGTCTCACGAAGATCTGACAAATGCAATAACTTTTGTTCTGTTCAATATTTTTAAGTTTTTTTTTTTTTTTTGTAATAATATTACGAGAACCTTGCGCTACAATTCTTATATTTTATATTTTATTTTATTTTTTACAACTAATTATATATTATAATCTAATATAAGTAGTCATTTTAAAAATCAATTTTTTAAAAACAATTTGGTGTTCGAAATGTTTAATAATATCAAGTCGTCGATTTTCTACAGATTTTTGAAGTTTACTAAATTTTCAATTGTTTTCCATGAAAATATATCATACTTAGTATTATATATAATATATTTATCAAATCGAATCATATATTATACATTTTCAGGTAATTATATAATTTTTTTTATACCGCTATAATGTTGATTAACAAGAAATTAATTTGAATTTTAACAAACTTTAATAATTTTTTTTTTAAATTAATGGTATATCCTAATTAATAGTTTTAAAGACAAAACATTTTTTTAAAAAAATCTAAAATATAAGAATTGTTGTAGGGCATGGTTCTAGTATTTATTATAAAAAAAAAAAAATCTTAAAAATATACAACAGAACGAAAGTTATTGCATTTGTCAGATCTTCGTGAGACACTATATCTTGCATAGTTTAACTTCGGTTTTTAATATGTTTATCAGCATTTTTACACGTACGTAAACATTATAATCAGTATTGTAGTGTATAGCTGGCATGACGGTACGCACTTGTTATAAATCAGTATTTTTATTTTGTACCTAAATTTTATTTCACAATTAATACATTTTATATAGTTCACGTCTTACGAATTCTTGATAAACTGGGTATGATATTTAATGTAAAGAATATAAACAATGTAATTGTAGTTACTCTTTATTTTCCATTAACCGTGAAACGTGATTTTACTACTTTATATTGGAAAACCATATAAACATGCACGATAAAATATAGATTACAATTTATAATGACGTTGAACCTGAATCAGTTGTCTTTGTCCGACACACGCCACATAGTAAAAATGTATTATCGTTGAATAATGAAATATGATGATTGATAATAATCAATAATTATAAAAATAACATATACCTACTGTGCTGTGTTTGAATTATTTTTCGATAAATAAAATTTTAAATGGGTACTTAGGTTGGTATTTAGCACTTCCGCCTAAAATAATTGAAAAAAAAAAAATATATATATATATATATATAAATTTATTTGAACATACTTTCTTGAACATATTCTTTAAACATATTTTTCAAATTAGTGTATTATAATATATTATATTATAGTATAATAATTAATAGAATACTAAAAATACAACTATGATATTGTTGTTTGGTAAATCCGTAAAAATGGGCCCTCAAAATGACAGAAGTGTAGTTCTATACAGTTCTTTTGATGTGAAACTATAATAAATTGACCCCCCCCTCACATATAACCCTATCTGCGAACATTTTTCTCTGAACTTAAAAACTATTTTGAGATCGAGATTCAGTTGCAATAAGTTGACATACAAACATAAGTTTGGTTATTGTATACGATTGTTGTAGCCCTAATGAGAGACATTCTCCCGAGACATGTTATTTTAAAACAAATTTCGTGAATACACAATAATAAAAAATACACAGGACTATTTTTAAATTACTTCTTTTTGGATTTTCATTTTTTTTTTTAAATTTCATAAAAATTGCCTATATACTAACTTATTATTTTGAATGCATGGAAATATGTAAACTTGTATAATATAATAATTATGTCTAGTTGGAAAATTATAATGTTAAACGATTTTAGTTGTGAAAATAGTTTATGTTCCACATATTATAATACATGTAAATGTATGACAGCATAGCAGTGTTGACAGTCACCGGTGATTGTTGACATTTACCAGTAATTTTAACGAATATATTGACATTTTTATTATTATTATTTTATTATAACACGGTAAACTAACATGTCTTTTGCAGCTTCTAAATATTCGTTCATTCTTATCACTCCATTTGGTCATTGCATGTTTCAAACGACCTTTACAATTATTGCTTCTTTGAAAACATTAGCCATACTTTTTCTTTACATGCTGCAAATTGATTACGAGTGTACATTTAGTGTCTTGACAATAATTTGTTAATAAAAAAATAATACTTTATCGTATAATTCTGATAGACATTTATCAAACACCAATAATTGTGAATATCGACAATATTGGCGTATTTGGGGAGGAGATCAGGAAGATATATCTCTCCCTTGACTATTATTTATTTCCTGTATATAAAATTATTATTTCCCAACATTAAAGTTCAATATTTTACTTTTTATTAAATTACCTTTTTTTTTGCTCATCAACTATTTCCGGTCTATTTTTCTTTAACCAAAATTAGTATCTATAGCCAAAAAGTGGAAGCGAAAAATGTGTTGATATGTCAAGGACCAAGGTCATTCAATAAAAAAGTTTCGGGATACAAAAATGGGGACGCTCAATCCTTGTTTTTGCTAATTTATATGTATATATATTTGAAATGTGTGTTTGTAGTATTGAAATGTGAACTAAATTTAGGCCCTGATCTAAAATCATAAATACACCACTGGTCGACAATCGCGCAGTTTTGTCATTCACCACGAATTTTGGTTTTGGTATATATATTATCCGTACACTGCATGGTAATTTATTATCAACTGTGGTCAAATATCTTAACATATTATATACACTAATCTATACACATTTCTTTTTAAATGGGCATTTTTAAAACATCTTATCAAATAACCCTTATGTGTATTATAATACTAAATTTGACTATTTGAGTTAAATAAATCGTCACATTATAATATGTGCACAAACTGCAAACTAATTCTTATCATACCAGTGAATCGCAACTTGCAAGAACCGTGATTATTTTTTACCTATATTATAAGAATCTTGAGACGTATTTTTAAACAAAGGGTCGTACGCTATAGTCAGCAATTAATTATAAGTGGATTTCATAATTTATGGTGAATCTTAAAAAGTAAAAAACAAGCATTCCATGAGTGGCAAGTGGGTTCTGAGTTCTTACAAGTGTTTAAAAAAATAAGGGGCTCTTGTACGTTTTTGTGTAGCGTGTACCCGCATTGTATTCAATTTATATTAATTGAAACAATGCAGAATGTTCATTGTTTAAAGTATTTCAAATACTATCATCCTACCAATTTATGATTATAAAAATTGTTGACGTTTCAGAAACTAAATACGAGCAATTAAATTCAATAAATATATAATATAAAGTTCAAATGTAAAATAGATTCTGATCGGGAATGGTGGAGCTATTGGTTTTACGTAGGCATTTTGTTTTTTAAAAAAAAAGCTCTATAGAGTTGCAATAATAACATTTAAAAAATGTATGTAATATAATATATAGATTATATAGAACGTTGGCATATAACATATAATTTGAATAGAATATATTATATATAACTATGTATAATGTACGTATAATAGTTATATCAAATCCAAAATAGTTTTTACGAAAATATCGACATTTTTGTTTTGTCCCCAAAGGATATAATAATGTATTATAAATTTATAATATCATTATAATAAATACTCAATACTAATATTATAGCTTATATAGAAGGTAATTTATATCATTTATATAATAATTGTTATTATTTAATGGTCATAAAAGTCATAACGCTCATAACTAATAAATCGATTGTATTTTATTTATGTATTATTCAAGTTTTAATGATCGAGAACTAAAATATTAGTTCGTGTATATCTACATTGAAAGAGTTTACTTTAAAATATAACAAATCTATGATTTTCAATAACGTGCCATTATTGCTTTAGAGTTTAGTTAATTATAATATAAGTTCATTACAACTTATAAGAGTTGTAAAGTCGTAACTTGGTATTATTAAAATATGTATACTACGTGTTAATACTTTCATAATTAAATACCACGGCGTAAAAATATTACGTATATTAATATATTACGCTACTAGCTGGTATATAATTTATTTTATTTGTATACCTTTTACGTTTATTTTTCTCAATAAGTAACAATAATACTTCAATAATTATTATAATAATTATAATTTAAAACAAAAACACAATTTTTTAAAGTTTTATTCGTGAATTACAATAACCACGTATTTTGTGTTATTTAGATATGACAATGGCTACTGATTGCACGAGAGACATGCACCAGGAAGGACTAATCCTGCCACGGAAGCCAGTCAACCCATGCCTGACCTCTTCCGATCATCAAAACCTTCACCGGGAGCTTCTATTCAATCAAAAAATGTATATATTTAGTGCACATACAATGTTTTGGTTTAGTTTTTTTACATATAATATAATGATATACTAATGTGCCTAAAAATTATTTAAATGTTTAGCGGGAAAAATGTATTGGGACAAAAATCCGAGTTGCAAAAGGCGTTGGAAAAACACAAGCGAACGCAAACTCAGAAGGAAATCGAACAGCAGAAAAACTCTTGTCGCACGCCATTCGAACGGATGATTGAAGAACGAGCCAAAAAAATTGAAACGGTATTTATTTATTTATTTTTGTATGTTATATCGAACGAATCTTTTACGCTATACCTATTTTCATCATACACTTAAATAAAAATATTCTATTCTATTACGTTATAATTCCTTAAAGACATTTTTCAGTCATGCCTAACAATGTGTGTAACTAATGGTCGACATAGGTCAAAATAACTGGAGGATGGCGCGGGTAGATCTATTCATATACTCAGGAAACAGGCATTTCATCCCTTAACGTATCAATATTATTATCCAGTCACCTGGTCCGTACAGATTATAGTCATTCTACAATAAAACTGGGAACTACAGTTGTTTTAATGTGTTTACAATTTGTTTTAAATGTTAAACAATAATATCTGATAATGTTTACTCTCTAGCCGTTTCGTTCCGGGATTAAAATTTAGCTGAAACCATTACTGGCTTTTTTCTGAAGTAATTCTAGGCTTCTAATCCGGCAATTGCGTAAGGGGGGGGTGGATCTGTGATAGCATTTCGCTTAACGGGTGATAATGTATTGAACTTAAAAGCAATGATAAATAATTTATTTAAATAAAACCGTTCTGAGTGGAGATCGGTATAATATACATAACTAACGTATCCCGTCCAGTTCTGCGCCCTTGGATTTCGTTAAATTTTTAATTTGTAGAGGTTATCTCTATATGGAATACTCCCGACAAAATACTGATTACCGGTTAATATCTATATGATAATATTATATTATAAGTCGCACATTATATCATGCATTTTTCAATTATTATTTTTTAACCCCCGATTTTGACTGACGTGTAACGTCACCCAAGGGTGCAGATGAACTGGACAGGTTATACTGTCAAAAAGAAATTATAAAATTTATGGGTAGGTACCTATACTATTATATAAATATATATTATAATAAAATACAGACATTTAAAGTTTTTTTTTTTTTTCTCGGAACTACGAGGAAATAATCTGATATTTGGTTTTCCCGTTTTAGTTTTCCTTACCTACTATTTAATAAAAAAAAAATATATCAAATAGTATACATGTATTCTAAAAATATATTAGTTGTTCACAGAAAAAAAAACCAATAGATCTATTGCTTGGCTCAGAATCTAAATTGTTTAAAAAGAGATTCATAATAATTATTATTTCTCCAAATTGAAAACTACTTAAACTGATTTACTGATCTGGGTACTTAAGTTTACTCATAAACTTTCAAATTACCAATAGAAATTAAAAAATGCAAAAAAAAATATGTAGGTACCTACATATTATATAATACCAATTTTATAGTTTTTTAAGGGGATTCATTTTTTGACAAAATAAATGGGGGAATGAAAAATATCAGTAAAATAAAATCGGAGGATGATATCTGCCAGTATCCCTCCTCCCACTTCAATCACTGTATACGTAACATAAATATAAAAAATGAGTGTTGAAAAAAATTTATAATAAATTTCACTAAAATTATGAAGTACCTAGATATTTTATTACCTACACAATTTATTTTAAATCTCTTTAATATATTGAAATTTCAAATTCTAAAACTGGTATGTTATGTATACACAAGTACATTAACATAATGAACTCTCTTCACTTATTTTTGTAAGTACCTCCTTCAACATTTCAAGGGTATACCTATGTTAATTTTGTGTAGAGTATAATACATTACAATTTATTGAAATAACGTTTATTATTTAGATGAGTATATATAATAAATATTAAAACATAATACATTAATTAGTCTACCTACAATATTTTGATTGCTCTTTTTCTGCTTTTACTTGATGGGATAGTACTTCTATAATATATAATATAATATTATGTATAGTAGCCAATGCCCAGTAGGTATAATATATATTATATAATATATAATATTTAATCTATTCTGTAAAATATTATACTTCCTGTAAAATGCATTTCAACAGATAGTATTTTAAGTTGGCAACGGAAAATTGGCGGTGTCATTTTTGTGTTCATCGGTGTCGAACTAATAATAAGAAAAGATGTGTTCTTTTATCATGAAAAAAACTCTAGATTTTCCAATGTTTTTTTAATACTAAAATAAGTAATCGTTACAGTACAGAAGTAAATTGGTGTCCATAGAATAACCGTTTATAGTGAAGAAAGAGTAGAATAGTCACACATTTATTAAACTATTCATGTAATATAATATGGACATTGCAGTATATTATATTATACTGTCTCTACTCGTACTGTAACCAAACTCGTATCTAAACCACGAAAAATTTCGTATAATTTGACCCGTGTGCACCGCTTTAGAAATTCGATTCACATCAATAAACATCGAGGCTTAACCGCAAAATCTATATTATCGTTTACATAATATATATATATATATATATATATATATGATATGATATTGAGACTACACTTGTAACGTAAAATATTTTAATAAACTAAATTTTTTTGTATAAAAAAAAGTATATAATCACGTCTTTATTATATAATTCTTTTAACCGCCGTAGCCTCGATATGCGTATTATACACATATCAGCTGCTGCAGATACCTTATCTTTTATCCTTTCGCATTTACACGATCAACCTATTTTCGAGCTAATCTTTATACTGATCGACTGTACGATTTTTTATGTGAAAGGATCAAATAATGTCAATCTTATATAGAATGAAAATGTTGACGCAAATTTAAACATTCCTTATTGACTTCAAAAACATTTTGATAATTTAGATTTTGTTATCGAGCTTGAGGAACCTATATATATATATTTCAAAATGAATCATAATCATTTTACTTTGTTATTATGAAGCCTGCAAAAGTTTTGAACAAATCTTCTCCACGAGTCTTGCCGGCATCTTGCCTGGAAATGTCAGCGACTATTTTTTAATACTTTCGCATGATTCGTCATGCAAATGTATAACTATAGTTGGTGCCTTTTGTAAAATTTCAATTAAACTGTTTTTGTTGTCATCAACCAAAATTCCTGTTCTTCTTCTATTGCTTCTAGGCTCTTGCTAATACAGGACTACTCTGAATGGGAATTACCCGTTTGTGTCAAATATACTTAATAAACATTTTATTCCTAAATATATTGGTACGATATACCTACGAACTAAATTAAATATATTTTAGTTCATCAGTTTAGAATTTTGATTTCGACATAAAATGGATTTTATAATTGCTAACTTTTATAGATAAGGTTTCGATTACGATTACGAAGTTTAGTATAATATATTTTCCTTTATTATATATGGTTATTACATGGTACACATACATATAAAAAAACTAAAAACATATATAAAAACTTTTGAAAACTACTTAAAAAATCAAAAAAATGACGTGTATAAAATACCAATTAGAATTTATTAATATACTATCAGAAAGATCTATACACAAAGCTCTTACGTTACCTCCAATAATATTATATATTATTTTAATTATTATTCATTAGATATTTTAGATGTGTTAATAAAAAAAATTTTTTTTTTTTTTTTAGCAAATTGAAAAAACAGAGGCGAAAGAAAAAGACGATGATAAACCAGAATTCCTACAGGTTCATGCTAAATTGAGAGCCAAAATGGCCAAAACCGACTGATGCTAATCATTGCGAAAATTATACACATCCCACTGATATGGGAACAATAAATTATTATTAAATAAAGTGTTCATAGATTATCTGTACATTCTATTTTTTTGAGTATATTATATTGAAAATTTTATCCTTTGTATAAGTGTAAATGTAATATGATGTAGGGTTATTGATTTGTAATTATTACCTACATTTAATTTTCATTAGAGGTGTATAGAAAAAGCATTTATATGTATAAAATATTTTAATTACTATTACTATTACTATTATTATTATTATTATTATTATTATTATTATTACTGTCACAGATTATATGCGTTAATATAATCTGTAAAATGATTGTAAATTTTTCTTTTTCTATTTTTTTTTTTTTTTTTTTTTTTTTGGAAAAATGTACGTGTATGTTTATTATCTAATTTTCGTGGCGCAAATTTATTTACCCCAAAATGCCAAAGTTAGTCAATTTCGAAAAATATATTTAGGATACAGGGGATATTGTTTAAATAAAATAAAATGAAAGCAATAACTTATTGATGTTAATTTCAACTTATTGTTCTGACTAAATAAAAATAATATTGAATATATAATATAATACGTTTGTATATTTTTTATTTGGAACAGAATTCTTTAGAATGTAAAACTAGAACACGGCTTTAAATCATTTTTAGAATACCTACAGTTATACATCACACCCGTCTAAAACACTGTAACACTTTGATTGGCAAATGCATATTCACCGTGCAGTGAACGCATTTAGGAAGCACAGTTATGGATATATAAAATTTTACTATATGGGAATTTGGCAAACGAAATCTCAATTCGATGTGAAAGTGACAGAAAATGCGTACTCATATGTATAGGCGTTGCATTATTTTGAATTTTTATGGGGAGACGCACACTATATATAGTTGCCTCCCTCCCAAGGGTATAAAATAGACTTTTTACGAATTTTCCTACCGGCGGCCATATATATATACGAGTACGAGTAGCCTCCCGGATTTTTATCGTGACCAAAAAAAGGTCCACGCGATATCATACAAGTCGCCTGCCAAATAAAGCAGATGTAATAGTAAAGCACAGGCGTGTCTACATGTCGTTCCTATCAAAAAATTACAAAAAATTACGAATTACTTACAAAAAAATGAGACAATTTTCGGTTTAAAATATTAGGGTGCGGGTGCCAGGAGTACTGACCTGTTCCTATCATACACTACAGGCACGACCTGCAAAATCAGCCGCAAGTTTACATTTTGTCTGAATTACCATGTTCTGTGCTATATTACAAATATATTCATGACAACATTATTTGTACGCCTGTAGTCTGCGAGGCTAATATAAATTACCTACCTATATCTACGTACGTATTATAAATTTTGTTTTTTTCATGTGTAAGGAAAAAACTACCCAAAAATGACGGAAAAACCGCAAAAATACAATTTTGTCAAATCGAGATTTTTTTATTTCTACGTAATTTCGAAAATAATAACTTTAAAATCTTGAAATTTACAACGAATATTTGATTTAGTAGTAAAATAAAGTAAAAATGTAAAAATAATTTTTTCGAATTCAACGACTTATCATGTAATATACATCCACCAATAAGAGGTAGGTATCCTATCCGATGAGTGCTTCCATCACCCGACGAGCGAAGTGCAATACTTATTTTAGATTTCATTGATAATTTAGCAACTATATGACTTCTAAGACGATTAATAATTGAATTAATTTCCTGATAACAAATGACAGAACAAATGTTTGTATATTTTTATAACGTAATAATACTTTTCACCGCCATTCCTGTGACTAGCTGCAGTTCGTGCGAACGTGTATTTTCAAAATTGGCCATCGTGAAGACAAAAAACTTGAAAGACTTGAGTCACTTAATGTTTTTCATTTTTATATATATTCAGGATTTAGTACTTTGAATTTTGAAACAATTAATTATTTGATTATGAGAGAAAAATGATAAACAAAAAAAAAATGTTTACCTTTTTTTTTTTTTTGGGGGGGGGGATGAGTGAATGACCCGCGAAAAAAGTCTGGACACGCCTATGTAGTAAAGTATAATTATAAGATAAGTGATTAGTAAAAACTTACCAAAAAAATATATATACCTAAAGCCGCGTCCACACTATGCCGAATGGTGTCGATCGACAAAGTCGAACAAGTGTGTACGTGTGGCCCGGCCTTGTCGAACCATGTCGGGCCGAACCGAACGCAACCCGTATCAAGTCGGTACGGATCAAAGGAAGTCGACTCGACAACTGTAGTGTGGACGTGTCGAAGCATGTTGCTCGACTTTTCAGCTACTTTACAGCTAGACTGCTGAATTGATTACAAAATATTCATTCTGTTTAGTTTGTTTTCACTGCGTGCGCGCATATTAATATTATTATCGTTTTGTCTTTATTAATTTCGTTAGTAATATTTTGGTTATGA